>PVKZ01003814.1:0-12643 GCA_004027375.1 Macroglossus sobrinus
TATAGTAGATGGACAAAGTTTACCCTAATGACAAATGTTTTCTTTCCTAAAATGTTTTCATAATGAATGCACATAGCTTAGTTGGTGTTTTAGTCAGAGTTTTCTAGAGAAACAAAACCAGTGGTGCAGGGGGTAGAGAGGGAGTGGGTGGAGTGGGGACAGAGAGAAAGAAAGAAAGAGAGAGATTGATTTAAAGAAATTGACTTATGTGATTATGGAGACTGGCAAGTCCAAAACTTGCAGGGTAGACTGCACAGGCTGGAGACCCAGGGAAGAGCTGATGTTGCAGTTTGAATTTGAGAGCAGACTTCTCACAGAATTCTTTCCTTCTAAGTGAAGGTCAGTCATATTCTTTATGTATTCACTGTTTGGATGTGGCCCACCCAAATTGTGAAGGGTAATCTGCTTAACTCAAAGCCTATTGATTTAAATGTTAAACTCATATAAAAAAAAAATACCTTCACAGCAACGTTTTTACATTTTGACCACATATCAATGTAGCATGGCCTAGCCATATTGACATAAAATTTAACATCTCAATTGGTTAGCACAGAGTACAATTACTAATAGAAAGTATAGACCAGATCATATCACAGACAAATTCTTTGTTCCACTTCCATAGATTAACTCACTACCACAACCCTGGTGGCAAGAACATGAAATTCAAATAGATACATAAATGATTCAGGGGCCTGGGGATGATTATATATGTAGTATAGAACAGATAAATGAACATTACAGAATTACAAAGATTTATTCAGGATGTATCTGCAAGTTTCTTTGATATAAAAATAGGTAGTTATATAGATTTTATAATATCTAAATCATTTGTTGTAGACCGTGTTTTATTTAAAGTCATTAAAAAACACAAGTTGCTAGGATTTCTGAAAACCTTATAAGGAAGTATTAAATATCATGAAATAATAGACAAAGCAACAAAGTCTTACAAAGGATAATTTACTGAAGTTCATGTGACTCCAAAACTCATATAAATTATAATCAGTTATAAAATTAATGGACTTTCCAGTTACTCCTATTTTCTTTAGAGGTAAATCAACATTTTTAGAAGTCTTAAGTAAACTATTACTAAATTTTTGTTGAAAATTTGTCAGAATTTACTTAATATACTACTAAATATTTAAAAATTTAGCAGACACTGAATATGGTGTTTTACATAATATAGATGCCATTCCATTACAGCAAAATGATTTAACTGCTTGGTCTCTCTGTACATTTACCATGTGCTCAGTTACACATAAATACCATTACAATTTCTTATATCCATGTATACTTTTTATTACTGTAAATAGTCTTATAGAAACATTTTTATGAACTAAATGCACATGGCTACTTATGTGTATACTATTTATATAAACTCAAATAATCATTAATGAATGCTGGCTAATTATAGTTTCTAGCTAGTTAAAGTTTTCTAGTAATAGTTATTTTTCTGCTGCAAATGTTGTTGCCTTAATTCATGTCAAGACTGATTTAGAAGTTTCTATACAAAACTGTTGCCTGGGAATAAAAGAGAATCATAATGTTTTATATTTTTTCATGATTATATTTCAACTGGATTTAAAATGGCTTACAAAAATACATGGTATAGCAAAATAAACAAAAATAAAATTTCTTAGGTCAATAAATGAGGGTAAAAGGAAAATAAGGTGTACAATTAACTAAAGTTAGCAAAGAATTTAACACTCATAATGCGCTCTGGTTTTTCTCCAGGTGGTAGATGATTTAGGCCTTTTCAGAAGCCTCGTATAGAAGAAACATAACTCATGCAGCGCTCAACATGTGGCAAATATTAGTAAGTAGAATTAACATGAGGTGATTATTTTTAATGTTTCCCTATTTATAAAATACCACTAACATAGGTTGAACTTTATATAGAAGAGGAAAGACAATGACAAGATTAACAATAAACTATTTTAAGATAGGGATAAATTATTATCATATAATAACTTTCCCCAAACAGAATTAGCCATATTGCATCACTATTTCTATTCCAGATGGAACTAAAAAAACATTTCCTACAAAACAATTAGCCATATAATAGATGCAAATTCAATGTATTCCTGTCCTGTTAGTGAGAAAAGTAAAGAGTTTAAATTCTTAGTTTATATTTATCACAAAGTGTATGTCCTTCCTAAAATCATTGAAAAAGTGGGTAGTAATTATTTGACTGCAGATTTTACATTCACGTGTTTTACCCTCGAGAAGTTTTCTGTTGGAAAATGAATGAGCCAAGGCAGTGAAGTGTGAAAGAGATTGAGCAATAGCAAATTGAATACTTTGGAAAGAACCTAAAATGTGAGAACTGAGTTGTAAGGCATGAGATTCACTGAGAAGACAGAGCATATGACATAAGTTTTGTCCTCCAGGGACTAATTGTAGAGCCTCATTTGATGTAATTAACTGTGTAATTAATGGGTGTATGTGATTTTTTTTTTTTTCTCAAGAGAACCAAGATATTTGGAGATGTACTTTTAAGGGAACTATATCTTCTTCCTCATATCCTCAGTTAACGTTAAATACAAAAAACAATATCCTTATACAACTTTTATAATATTGGTATTGATTTCTTATAAGAAAAATTAGATTATAGCCCTAAATTTTCTTTAATCTTTTACCATATTCTGGAGATAGTTATTTTGAACTGATAAGAGGGACTAAGTGCTGTAGAATTAATAAGGCTAACAGTATATTTGATAGGATAATGAAATGCTATCTGGGGTTACAAGTTCTCTATGAAAAAATGTTCAGTTATTTGTGACCTTAGTAAAATATGTGTACTAAATTGAATTGTACCTTGCATGTGTCAAGTAGGAAATACAAGCTCCAACTTCAGATAAAAGTAAATGGGGGGTAATCTACTTTTGTGGTTTTGATTTAAATATAGCAACCCTTACCTAGATTTTCTCGAATGGTTGATGAGTTTTTGCAGTGAGCATAGATACTCTGAGGGATGAGTCAAATACAGCTTGAGTGCCCTTGGTCAAGGTCAAATATCCTCTTCAGAAAGAAAGAGGGATCATTTATCCACAACAAAAATGCTTTGTATTTAATATTTAGTTTCAGCTGGGCTATAATACCCAGGGACAGGGTAAATTTTTTGTACCTCCCCAGAGTTGGCACCTTTCTCTAATTTGCAGAAAGACAAAGGTTAGCCTTGACGGAGGCTTAAACATAGGTAGCTTTAAACATCTGGCATAATGCACATAGTGTTCTCTTCCACATTCTTTATAAGACTTAAGTTTTTCTAGCTCTTTGAGAAAAAAAATCCATAAGCTCCATTGTATACTTAAAGGGAATGCATTCTGTCCATAGATTTTATTTTTAAATGAAAAGAGGAGGATTTTTTCAAGGGAAAGAGCTACGTGAAGTAAATTCTTCTAATGTGCTAGAGAGGATTAGCAAATAGCCTGAGAACTGCTACAAATGGAAACACTCCAAGCACTTATTTACATCTAAACCAGCTCTGGAACTCTTGGGAACAAGCATTTATGCACTGACTGATCTTAACTGTTGCCTTTACCCTGTTGACTTTCATTTTGAATTTCAAATCTGTGTTATGGCTGTCATTGACTGTATGGGTAGGGATTTAAGGTAAGTGAAAGATGCAGAATTGGCTTTAGATGTATAAAGTATTTTTAGAGACCTGTTTATTGCTTTATTGAAAAAGCAGTCTGATTATACCTGTGGCTACTGATAAAAACTGCTGAAGTTGCCAAACCTATTGATAATAGCTTCTTTTATGAGTTTGATCACTTAAGTTTGGGCAGAGCTTAAAAATAATGAAGTACATTAGTTTCTTCAATTAAATATACAGACTGAATAAACTCAATGATATAATTATATATACATTGTATAATAATATATAATTGTCTCTTTACTAAATATAAACCAATATTACTAAGTAGATGATTACAAACAGATATTTATTTGTGTCTTAACAAACCAGTGAGTGCTAAAATATTTTGTAAATAACATAGCAAATAGATCAATAAAAATTGTGATGGACCTTTTTGGATAGAAAGTATACATTTAACTTGAGTTCTATGTTTTATGATAGTATACATCCATCCCTTAAATTAAATCATCATTTTCCTTATTTTATATTTTAGATATCTAATTAAATACATTCCAAAAATCATGAAAGGTTTTAAAAGGTAAAATCTTATTACTTTTACTTAATTCAAACATGCGTAATAGGAAATAACACTTAAAATTAAGTTCTTTTTCATTTAGAAGTCTCATATGCATAGAAAATATTGGTGTAAATATAATAAAATAGTATTTTCAAAGTCCTGACATATTTTGTTGTAGATAGGAAAATATATATATTTTTTAAACCAGGGCATTCTTGCTAAGACAAAGTACTTGCTATGATTTACTAAGAAGCAATTTAGAATAAATGATCTCTCAGCACAATTGCTATAAAATAAATAATAAACATGTCATAATCACATATTAATTAAAAGAGAAGTAAAATTTTGGACAAAAAATAATTAAAAATGGAAAATGAATTAAAGTTCAGAATAAAATAACATTTTATCAATATTCAAGTATGACATTTATGAGCACAAGCCTTTCAGTATGTATGCTTCTGTGTAAAGCATTAAAATTATTAACGACTAAATATTTTATAAAGATGCAATTCTCAAATGCTTTTAATAATTTCATTTTACATAATACCTACAGTATATGCTTTTGTCCATATATGCTTTTCTTTTCACACACATTTTATACAAAAGGAACAATTAGAATTATTTATTTTTAACCTACTTCAGGTAAAGAAATGATTTTTTTTTTTTTTTTTTGCTTACAATTGGAAGAAATACAAAGAAGTGGCGGGATGAGTTAATCAAATCAAGTGTCTTTCATCCTTGATAACTATCTTGAAATGCGCACCTATACCCTAAACATAAGATAGTGTTAAAGGAAAGAAAGAGAAAGAAGGAGATAGATGTAAGAAAGAGGAGAAAATAAATTAGAAAAAAAATGTTAAAGAATATATTTATTTTTGCTAGAGCCATAATCCCAGCCTCAATGAGATCCTCTAAAATATACAATCAGGACATTTTTCCATGTCAATAAGGCATCCTAGTGTATGGAGCTAGAATGGTTTGAAAGGTATTTTTACTTTCTCTTCAGAGCCAAACCAAGGTGAACATCCATCTTGCCCTTCAGTTGAGGTAGAAAGGCTAGTTTAGTCAAAAATTAACAAAATAGCACATCTACTAGTGACAGAAAACTTACCACAATCATAGAAAAGAGCAGGCCTAGTACTATTTCCTAAATGAAAGTAGTCTTTAGACCTCCACATGGATGAGTTGTAGTACAAATGACAAATGGACCAAAAGAGGAAGTGTGGCTGGCTGTCTCCCTAGCAGGAGCAACTCTGTGAGGCTTTGTTCATTTAGTTTCTTAGGGCAAGTTATGTTTCCCAGTATCCAAAATGTTTAACTGCCAAGACCCAGCTTTATTTATGCCAGCTGGCTGAGTCTTCAGTCTCAACTGCAATAGTGCTTTGAATTTCAGAGCAGTCTTCTTTAGCCTTGGAGTAGGAAAAAAATGTGATAAAAACATTTACCAAAGTGGAGATTGCTATCCCTGGAACTCATTGCAGTAAGGGAGTAAGGGATAACATTTCCTTGATTGAGCCTTTGCAGTGTCTCAAAAAGGCAAAATCAGAGGAGGTTTTTAAGGGAGTTTGGAATCTAGGTTTAAATGGTTTAACTTGGATCTTTAAACTCAGGGCTAGCCATAATTGTGACAGTAGTTTAGGATTTGTGGGTTAGAGTGGTGATGGTCTTGAAGCAAGTCTTGATAATTAAATTATTATGGCAAGTGAATGCTTTGTCCAGCTGAGCAGACCACTGTCTCAAATTTCTCTGTAAAAGATTCCTGAAACAAAATAAAGTTAGGTGTAGATTTAGTTTTATATTTCCTGAGCAAAGAGTGTAGGAAACAAACTAATGCATATTGACACAGATGATCTCAGACCAGAAAGAAGTTCCAGGTATGGCAAGAATTCATATGTTCTTTTATTTTGGGATCTTGGTAAAAGCCTCAGTATTTAAGTATGTTCCCAAATATAAGATGGTAACTCATACTTTCCTATATTTTCATAAACAAAGTGAGCCCCATTTGGTAGTTCAATGTCTTACATTGTTAATGGGCTTATTAAAAAGGAAAATCTTTTGATTTGTGGAAAATAATTCGCTATTCAAAGTGTAGAAAATTTAGTTTTGAAAATAATTTATTTCATAGAGAAAAGGAAGTAGTCTCTAAAATTGTGCTTTCTAATCACATTGTTGTCTATGTCAAACTTTAACAAAAATCTTTGAAAAATATTTTTAAAATATCTTTCATAAAGATTAACCCTTTTATTTTTGTAATCTTTTCAATAATTTTTGTAAAAACAATTTCGCAAAAGAATAAATATTAAAAATCATAAGTTGTATATCTATTTTCCATAGCATTCAGATTACATTTACTCATAGACATATATGTTCATGTATTTATATGGATTTGACATTGAATATGAATTTCCTGTGCCTTTGTTCTAAAGTATATGAATGCATTTACTAAAATGAAAAGCAAGCATAGTAGTTTCTTTATTTTCACTGCTGAATAATGTTTCATACTGGATATACCACAGTTAGCCATTCACCAAATGAAGGACACCTTGTTCACTTCAAATTTTTGGCAATTATGAATAAAGCTGCTATGACCATCCATGTGAAGGTTTTTGTGTGGACATAGATTTTAACTCATTTAAGTAAATACCAAGTAGCATAATTGTTGGATTTTATGATAAGATTATATTTAGTTTTGTGAGAAACTGCCAAAGTATCTTGCAAAAGGACTATTAGATTTTGCATTTTTATTAGCAATGAATGAGAGTTCCTGCTGCTCCATATCCTCATCAGCATTTGGTGTGGTCACTGCTCTGGATATTGGCCATTCCAATACATGTGTGGTAGTATCTCATTGTTTTAATTTACATTTCCCTGATGACATATATAATGGAGAGTCTTTTTATATGTTTATTTGCTATCTGTGTGTCCTTTTAGTGAAGGATCTTGTAAGGTCTTTGCCCTACTTTTTAATATGGTTGTTTTCTTATCACTGAGTTTTATATATTATATATTTATATACATGTGTGTGTATATATATATATATATATATTTATATATGTTTGTATACATATATGTATATATACACATGTGTATATATATTTTTTGAATAGCAGTTATTTATCAGATATGTATTTAGCAAAAAATGGACTATTGAGCCATATTTTGCTAAATATATGGAAGAAACTTAAATGCATATTAAGTAAAAGAAGCAATCTGAAAAAGGCTACACACTGTACTATTCCATATATATGACATTCTGGTATAGATAAAACTATTGAGAAGCAGAAAGATAAGTGATTTCCAGCAGTTAGAGAGGTGGGAGGAATAGATAAATTAAGCATACAGAATTTTTGTGGTAGTGAAAATACTGTATACTATAATGGTGGATACATGTATCGTCCAAACCCATAAAATATATAAAACAGTGAACAATAGAAATTATGGACTTTGGGAGATGATGATGTGTCAATGTAGGTTCATAAATTGTAGCAAATGCATCACTGTAGTGAAAGATGTTGGTTATGGGGGAGGCTGTGCATTTGTGGGGCTTGGGGTATATGAAAACTTTCTCAATTTTACTTCGTCTCAATTTTACTGTGAACTTAAAACTTCTCAGAAAAAAATGAAATATTTAAAAAATTTAACCAGAGACTGCCTGCTGCCAAACTGAAAACATAAAATACAATGGTTTATTTTGTTCTTAATATATAGTAGTGAGTACTATTAAGGAAGTGAAAAAAAGGCAAGCATGAAATATTACTTGTGAGGGCCTGCTTATATACATGAATTAGTTTTTTCTTCAGTGTTAATGAAACCAATAATAGATTATTTATGCTATGTCTGATATAAAAGATGGCCCAATTTCAAACACTGAATTAGTTGAAGCAGTGTCATCTTCTCTTTCGTAATCCTTTTAAGAAGTGTTTATTCCAAAGTTGCATGTAAAATAAATGTCTCAATAAAAAGTTTTTGACTATTTTAGGTATTCATGTATTACATATAATCTAACTTGAATAGTGTTTTATGTTTTAGAAAACAAACGTAAAAGACAAAAATCACAATAAAAATAACAAATTAAAAGGAGTAACAGTGTTCAGAGCATAAGCGAAAAAAGATGCAGAGGAAAAGAAAATGATATAGCAGTTCATTATGTAATTTCTTTAAAATGAAAGAAAAATATCACAATATTGAGAACAACAAAGGAAGACAAAAACAACTGGAACTCTCTAGAATTCTTTGGTTTTAAATATCTAAATCTTTATATCTACTATATATCTATATTTATATATGTTATTTTTAATCCAGGAATTCAAGCTTTCAACTGCAACTATGATTTGGTTTTCTGTTCATTTTCTCTAAGCTTTGAAAATAACATTTATTGTTAGAGATAATTTAATGAGATTGTAGGACTATCCTGTTTTGTTTCTGTTTAAAGATGCCTTCTATTAAAGCACTGTTATCCCATTATTATATACAAACAAATATTAAATTTTAGATTTAGTCAAGGGAAATAAACTCTTGTTTTTCTAAAGTTAATTTTTAGACAGTGATATATGAGAGGATGTTCAGCTTCTCTTTTATAAAGATTAACCCTTTTTATAATTTGCAGTAGTTTTCAAGAAATACAAGTCATAAATATCATTTTATGTTTCAGTGGTACTAGATAATTATTTCTAGGTTTAGATAAATGTTTGTATTGATATAATATATCTAATAATGACAGAAGGCAAAGTATAATTATTCTCCTGGTTGAGCTAAACTATAAAATTAACTCAATTTTTATCTTTATTTAAAACTCAGTCTCTTTGATAGTGAATAGAGTACCATTAGAGTAAAGGACAACAATAAGTGCATTTTCTTTCAAATTTGTTAACATTTTACAGTTTCTGGAAAACAAATTCTCCTTAATAAAATAAAGCATTTACTATAAAGCCATTAAGTGCCAAGCATCTGAAATGGGTTCTTTACTTAGTAAGAATTAATCTGTGAATCTCCAATTTTTTTAGAAGAGAAGCCTGCTGTGTGTTTTTTAAAAACTGTTTTGAAAAAAATTTGAAACACTTTATTAAGTGTATAAATAGCTGACTCCAAGATAAAAAAAATCTATTCACTTAATTTTGCACCAAATTCTTCAGGTATACACTATGTGCTCCCATCTTTTATAGTGTAATGGGAAAAGTACATAAATAGAGGTCAGGCAAATTTAATGTAATTTTTGCTTTTATTTTTTAACTATTAATGTACTATTCATTGAAGTATTTCCACATTGTTTTAGTTCATGCATGCACAAAATAAAGGTTAAAAATTAGATGAGTAATATATTCTCAGCAATAAATATAATTTTAGTATAATGAGTACTTGAATGCTTGACTGTAGAAGAGAGTCAAGACCTGTTGTGAACTTGGAAAGAATTCTGTTATAATGCATTTTATCTCTCACTTCTCGGTCCTGTATTATGAAGGAATTCACTTCATTGACTTGCATATATTTTTGATTGAGTAAGTAGGGACTAGGTAACAAAATAAGATACGTAGCAATTCCTTACATTATGCCAGAGGTTCCACAGATTTGTCATTAGCATCATTTTATTCATGATTCTTCATAAGAAAAGATACTTTAGGCAGGCTTTATATTTTTAGTTTTTATTATACGTTTATTTTTTATTAAATTTATTCTGGTGACATTGATAAATAAAACTATATAGGTTTCAAATGTACAATTCAGTTATACATCATGTATATATTGCACTGTGTGTTCACTACCCAAAGTCAAATTTTCTTCCCTCATCTATGTTTGACCTCCCTTACCTTTATCTACCTCCTCCCTTTCTTCCTTCTGATAACCACTAATTCTCTATGCCCATGAGTCTCTGTTTGTTTTGTTTGTTACTTTCAGTTTTATATCCCACATATAAATGAAATCTTACGGTTCTCAACTTTTTTATCTGACTTATTTAGCTTAGCATGTAATCTCAAGATCCATTCATGTTGTCACAAATGGCAGTATTTCATCTTTTCTTATGGCTGAGTAATATTTCATTGTATAACGTACAACATCTTTAGTCAGCTATTGTAGGACACTTCAGTAGTTTCCATGTCTTGGCTACTGTGAATAATGCTGCTATGAACATGAGTGCAGATATCTTTAGAGATAAATGTTTTAAAAATTTTGGGGTAGATACCCAGAAGAGGGATTTCTGAGTCATATGTTAATTCTATTTTTAATTTTTTTAGGAACCTCCATACTGTTTTCTGTAGTGGCTGCTCCATTTTACATTATCACCAACAATGTATGAGGGTTTCTTTTTCCCCACAACCTCTCTAGAACTTATTACTTGTCCTGTTGGTGATAGTAATTCTAACTGGGTGTAAAGTTGTATCTCATTGTGGTTTGATATTCATTTCTCTAATAGCTAGTGAAGTTGAGCATTTTTTAAATGTCTATTGGTCATTTGTATGCCTTCTTGAATAGATATACAACACATTTTTATGCTGTTGAAGAAATGATATTGCCCTGAGGGAAAATTTGCATAGCATACTGGATAGTATACTATTGTGTTTGAGAAATTAAGGCATTTTGTAATTTAGGAAATGGCTTGGAGAAATACAGCATTCTCCAGAGAGAAACTAATACAGACATTCAAAATTGTATCATAAAACGGAAAAAAAGTGAAACATCATTGGATGTATTCAGTCAATGATCATTTATTGAGATATTTGTTGGCAAGAATTATACTTCTGCTGATAATATTAAAGTACATGTTAGAAGCAATGCAAAGGAGATCATAACCTATTGGCTATTTTATAGGATAGTGTCAGGATTTAAAATTTACAAAGTGGAAATATAAAAAGTCATATTTTAAAGTTTAGACAAAATAAAGTAACTGGTTATTTGTGGATTAATGACTTATTCTGAACTATATCTTAGGCATTTATAAACAACAACTCATCACCCTAAATAAGTTAAATCTAATTAAAACCAGACATACACTAATAAAAATTTTCCCAATTAATATATTAAACCATTAAAGGAAAGTACAGCCACTACTCAAAATAATTAGCAACTGAATGCATTATTACATTTTTATGTAAATGCTATTATAAAGTGCTGTTCTTTGGTTTAAGATGAATGTAGCACTGTTTTAAACAGAATAAAGATATATGATATTGCTGCCTTAATTTTCTTATCTGAATGACATGTGTGTGCATTTACATAGATGATTATAATATTTCTTCTGAAAAATATTTTTTGACTTGGGTGAAAACCTCAATGAGATTAGAAGTTATTTTATAAGTTGCATTAATTAATTAATTAATTTGATGTTTATAAAAAGTTATTTCTAAGGTACAAAAATATGTACTATTAACATTACCTTTTTCTGTTTCTCACATAGTTTTAGAGAATAGATATATTAATACTAGATAAATAATTTTTCTAGTAATTTATTATCAACTGAAAATAATAATGGACATATATTTTATCTTATTATTAATAGATGTTAGATATTTGCAGCAATTACCATGTTTGAGAAGTATTTTTAAAATCACCTTCTCTGCAGTGAAACTAAATAATGTTTATTGGAAAGATCTTGTTTAATATATTCAGAATTGGAAATAAATGTTACTTTTACAGTGTGAACTCTCATAGAACATTATGTATTTTATTAATATTTTCCATGCATATTAAATTTTTCATAAATTTTTTATTTATCAAATATCAAATATCAAAATATTTCTCAATGCATAGTAAAGGCCATTGCTATTCCTGGTATGGTCCATGAACCATTGGCATCATGAAGGAGCCAAAGAAAAAGAATCTCAGATCTTACATCAGAAGGACTGAATCAGAATCTATATTTTAGATAATATCCCCTTAGTAATTTTTGGATACATTAAATTTTGAGAAGCATTGATATTGGTTATTGTAAGTAAAATAATGAACATATTTAGTAATATAAAATTATATATTATAATTTATAGAGTATTTTTGGTTGACCTAATTATTACAGTTATTGTCAATAAAATAAGTAATTTGCATCTCTCTGAATTAAAATACTTTACTATTAAGCCTTTAGTCTAACTAATTTAAGATTCATTATTTAATCAGAATGCCAAGAAATATTATTAATAGGGAAGAAGGACGGACACAAGGAACGGAAAGAGGAATAAAGATCAGCCTTACACTAGTCTCTCTCTCTCTTTTTTTTTGTATATTATTGGAGATTTTAGAGGTAAACAGATTCTAAATTATTTCATAAGAAAAAAAGTTCTCAGATAATATGTTCTGATATTACTTCCCAAAAGATAACCAACATTTTATGAAACTTACATGCTAATGTTCAGAAAATAAGAAGTAAAAGTTACTTGTAAGCAATTTATTTTACTGATCTAAATTCAGCGATTAATGACTATTTAGAAAATCATTTTGATTAGATTTTATATGAAATAGTTTAGATGCAGTTGTCATGTCTGAGCTGACATAAAATACTTTTC
>PVKZ01003814.1:12743-112607 GCA_004027375.1 Macroglossus sobrinus
CACCGGTCCTTTTTTACCCCCTCCTGACACTCCATATCCTCCTTGTGCTATAAATTAACCTACTGCGATTGCACATTAACCTTCTGGTTGATTTATTCCTTTTGTTAATTAACTGTAGATCTCCTGCAGGAACTCTTATCTTACATGCACCATTATCCATACCATGTATTAAAAAATGATCTGGCACATAATAAGCCTTCAATAAATATATGTTGAACGAGCCTTCTATTTATTGAAAACTTAATGGTACTAGGTCCTATAGTATGTTGCTAGAGACATTATTCCCCTCATGACCTATATAAGTTGTTTGAGGTCTAATTAAAACAATAGTAAGATAGTTTTACAGTTTCTTACATAACGCATGTTGTGCTAAGGGATTTGCATATATATTTTTTTTATTCTCACTACAACCCTTAAAAGTTTGTCGCATGTGAACCTTGAGTACAGGTGAGGAAAATATATAATTTATGTAGGTTTATTACCTGTAAGCAACTGAAACTGACTCTAGATGACTTAATAGAAATTCTTATAGAATCAATTGAATAGAATTAATTATGAAGTTCTCTGGAGAATCTTTCTCAGAAAATGGTAAAGAATCAGAGGAGTTCAGATTGTGTGAATCAGTGTCAAATGATGCCAAAAAAAGAATCTGTTGAAGACATTCTACTATTGCTGTTCCTACTACCCTGATCACTGCTCATGGCAATACCATATTGTGGTTACTGGACTGAAACCCATTGCTCATCTTTAATGACTGCTGTGGCTGAACATCAAATGCTTGTGCTACAGAACAGATTCTGGCAGTACTATAGCAGCACCATAACAGGCTATTTTGAGTCAGTTTATCTTGAAAGTCTGTGAAGGCCTTTTAAAAATGCATTTACACATGATAAATTCTTCTTCTTCATTAGTAAATAGAGAAAGGTAAATTAAAACGTAAAACAGTTTTCAGTTATTAAATTGAGAAACAAATTAGTAGCATACTATTGTTATCAAGTGAGTGTAGAAAAGGCATGTTAAGGTAGAGATGATAATGTCATTTTGGAGATCTGTTTGGATACAGTAGTAACATCTAATTTTTCATCAATTTATTCCTCTTAAAGTAGAATTCTGTAGACTGTTTTAGAAAAAAACACATCCATATTTGACTAGGGATAGATGTATAGAGATATTTATTGTACCCTTGATTGTGAAAGAGGAAAAAAAAAACTGGGAAACATAAAATCATATCAATACAAAAATAATTAAATAAATTTTGTTTTGTCATTAATATGAAATAAATATTTTGGAAGCTTTATTTATTAACATGGAACATTCTTCCTGATAGAATGTTAAGTAAGATAATAAAAGATAAAATACATATTCAGTGGAGGGTATTTTTGTAGACTTCTATTTAACAGATTTTGCAGATTATTAGACACTTACCTTTTCCTTTTTAAAACTGTCCCTCTGAAGCTCAAAGCACACTAATCACTGAAGGTTTACAGGTTACCCTACTGAGCAGCATGTAGGTGTACTCTTTTTCTAAGAGATGACCGTTAGTGTGGTAGACAGGGTAATGCCTCTGAATATGTCCACATTCTAATCTCCAGGGTCTTTGAATATATTTACATTACAAAAAGGACTGTGCAGATGTGTTAAGGATTTTGAGATGGGAGATTATCCTGTATCATCCAGTCCTTTGAACTCTAATCACATTTATAAGGACCCTTATAAATTGGAAGTCTAAGGGTCAAAGTGAGAGAGAAAAGAGAGAAGAAACAAATGTAAGAGGAGAGATGATGCTGAGTTGCTGGTTTTAGCCATACAGAAAGTCTCCAAAAGTAATGCAGGTGGCCTTTAGAAGTGTGAATGTATAAGGAGATATTCTCCCTTAGAGCATCCAGAAGGACTGCACCTCTGCTGACACCTTGAATATAGCCCAATAAGACCTATTTTCACTTCTGACCTCTAAAACTGTGAGATAATTTGTGTTATTTAAGCTGTTTGTTTTAATTTGGAATAGCAATAAGAAAAGTTTACTTGATTCATAAACTTGTTAATGTTAGTTTATTTGGTAACTTTCATTGTTCTGTTACATTAAACATTGCATAAACCAGCAAAATGTATATGCAAAAAGAGTTGCATTTTTCATGCTTTTGATGGTCTTGAGAAATTTAAGGAAAATATATATTAGGAATGGGCAGGGCAACTTTAAAACTAGGCAAAATTTATAATCTGGAACAATTCTGATTTCAGAATGTTTTAAAAATAGTTCAGGAAGAAAGTTATTGAAGAAAGTTGAGTAAATTAAGGGACTGGAATAGGCAGTTGGAGAAGGTGGCTCAGAAAATATTGAAAAACATGACTTTCTAGGTGGCAGAAAACACTGCGATTGGTAGAACTGAAATATGCCTGACTCTTTAAGGAAACTGAAAAGTGAACTCAGAGGTAACACATTTGAACAGGGTTAGAAAGTTCACACAAGGCTCCAATTAATGAAATATTTAAAAAGACTATATCAAATGATTCATGAATAAATTTACATAAGTGATGAACAAAGGCCACCAAAGCAATTATTAACCATAATTATTTTCCATAACTAGCTATTGACAATCAAACAATTAGTAACATTAATGAATAATATATAAATAATAAAGTAAATAGATAAGTATATAAATGTTTACATTTCCAGTTAGTAGATGATTAATAATAGGGCTTCAGAATGAGAATGTAAGGTCTTAAAGTGCAGATGTAGAAGATATCTCAAATTTCTAAAGTATCTATAATTTTTAATAAAACTTTAAACAAAAAATTACTCAAATAAGGGTGGATTTAAGTATTTAGTTTTAATAGAGCATGTGGAAAATATTCATTTAAACACTGACCATGTTTCTAAGCTTAGGTTTTAGCTTTGTACTGTGGAGATCATTTTTTTTCTTTTGAAATATAATTACATTTGAAGCCACCATTTTCAGTGATGTGAGCAATAAAATGGAATAGAATAATTGTTTTGAAAGTAGATACAAAAACCCAATATCTTTTAAACAGAGAAATAAAAACCATCTTCCTCTCTAGAAAACCAATCTGCTGAATTTTAAACACTGAAATTCTCCTGTGGAAGTAGACAACTTTCTACAAATTGAGAGCATTTAATAACCTAACTGGTTATTTCTGCTTTTATTATGAGGCAATTGTTCATCCACTGCTGCTGCTTTTATTGATGTATGCATTTCAGAAACCTTCTCCAGAGACAAGTCCCTCTCTACTTTGTTTCCTTTATTCTTATGCCCTTAAATCTTACTACTGTTCACTCATCCTGATTGACAGATTTCAGAGGCTCTTTCAAGACTACTGGTACCCAAGACTATCAAACTGTCATTCAACATCCCAGTGTTATGACTAAATCTAAAAAAAGTTTCTCATTAGCTCAGCTGGAAAGCACGTTCTCTTTCTGTAACACTTAGATCTTTTACTCTGTAAGTGACTTTATCAAGAATAGATTAGGTATAGATTTTATTTTAAAACTTACATGTCTATTAAAGCTAAAATATAACACAAATAGAAAGTCTTTTAGATAAATAAATACCATTGTAAGAATAATTGGTTTGCACTACAATTTTTTATCAAGTTGGTCTTTAATATTTCCCAGGATTATAGAGTATGCCTAAGGATAAAAACGAACATGAGAAAGCTAATGATATTTTTAGATAAAATGTGTTATAAATAAATGCTTATGTTGAATGATGATGACTAATGCAGTATTTTCCCAAAATTGTTCTATAAAAATAAATATAATTTTGGGTGATCAAATTATAAAATGCATTAATAGATTGCAGTTGGGCATTGTTTATCCCTGTGGTGTCTTCAGTAGGTGAACCAAAACTAAGACTTAGTGTTAGATGTTCAGGTAAGCTTCGATATCCAAGTCATAGCACTTGTGTGTGCTATAAACACACACAAAAAAGCAGGTTATTTTCCTTTTAGAAATTAAGTTACAGTTTAGTTACCAACGGAGTAAAACGCTATCGCTGTTAATATATGACTTTTGTGATAAATCTTCACAGAGCATTAGATTTAGGCATGGAAGTCTAAATTATTTGAATCAAAGAGTTTCTGTTTCTGTGAGTTCAGAGCTATTTTAATGAGTGGAAGTGGGGAATGGAAATATCAGTTTTGAGTTTCAGATACTTTCTTAGGAGAAAAGTAACACATTTAGGATTGCTAAAGTTTTAATGGAGTATAATGCCAAAATTAATTATTGTTTTTAATTTAAATGTTGTCAATATATTTTTTTACATTGAAAACATACCTAAAATAATATTACAGATGATCAGAAGCAGAATAATTAGTATAAATGTACTGTATAGAAAGACTAGTATTATAGATATTTAGATGTGGTACCTTATAATGAAGAGTGTGTGTGTGTGTAAGTGGTTATGAAAGTTAAAGAGTTATGTTTTTTGTGTGCAAGCACCTGTCAGTAACAAGCCTTTTATTTTTATTTGTTTGTTTGTTTATTCATTTAAATTTTTATAGCTGCTGTACACAGTTGTTCTCTAGTGTGGTCTGTATCTGTAGCTCAGTGCCTGAGAACAAGTTACAAAGGTCTCCATAAATTATTCACATTATAAGCAGTCTGAGTAAATATTTCACATATCAAAATTGTACAATAACAAGGTAATCTTTGTATAATATGGTTGCAAATTCTTAATTCATACTATTGCACTGTTAATATTTTGTATTGGGGGTTTGTCTATAATTTAAAAATGTCAAAATATGAAAATTATTTTATAAATAATATTTTGACAAGAAAAATGAAGACAAAATTATAGTTTTTTGTTTTGTGTTAAAATTAGACAATATGAGAAATCTATGCTACTTAAACAGAAAAGCCACCAAGATTTGTCAGTTTATCAGTAAACTGGGGCCTGCCATTTCTTAAATTACAATAATTTATTTAACTTTCCTACAGAGCCCCTTTAAAAATTTGATCACTCCTAACAAAACTTTGATGAATCAATCTTAGGACTGTGGCACTATTACAGGCCTGGAACTAAGAGAATGTTGTGTAGGTGTAATTCACTATAATCCTTCTTTTTCTTTCTCACACACCTAAGAGGGAGATTTGACTGCCTGTGAGCACTGCTCATTGTGTACAATAAACTGGGGAGAAATGGTGGTGTCTGGCAGTACAATTAGTCCTAATTGGGAAATTTGCTCAGTTCTTGATTTCTTATTGTATTCTCAGATGAAAGCAAAGCACAATGTCATCTAATTATTCAGTATGTTATGCTGGTGACTTTGTTTAATTGCTTCTAGTGAGGACAGGGGCCCTGGAGCTGACGGTTGACAGGGTGGAGTTGGAGCTGCACAGTCAGAGCTATGTGTTCTACCTCAGGTTGTGCATTGCAAGCATTCTGGAGTCTGACTATGAACTTCCTCCAGCAACACTGTCCCAAAGACATTGTAGGTACTGGGTAGCAGTACTAGTGTGAGTGCCCCTGAAGAAGGATCAGACAGTAATATCTTCTCAGTCTTTTCAACACAGCCACAGCAACAACAAATCACACCGTGCCTTGGAGCAAAAACGTGTTGAATACTCATAAAAATGTAGCAACAAGACTTTATAAAAAATTATTTAAATGTTTGTAGCTGGTGTGTGCACAGTGGTTCTCTAATGTGGTCTTTAGCTGCTTATTTCTGTCAGACATGAACACTGAACTTTCTTTACAGCTCTGTTTTCTACGGTGATGAGATAGATGGTCCCTACATTGTGTCTTCTCTTCACATGTGAGCAAGTGGCATCTCAGCATCAAGAAAAGTAAACTGAGGTGGCTTAATGTTCCTGTGTTTCAGCAGTTGAATGGTTTTATTATTTATCTATATCCTTTTGGAAGTGACTTTTTTTCTTTTTTGGTTATGATTTGATACCACATAGTGTTCTCTCTTCTATCGAAAGGACTAGGTATATAACTTAAAGGAGAAAGGTGTTGTAAATAAGATGGTTCATGAAGGAACAGTGAGACTGACCCCATTCTGTATTAAGGGCTAGGCCACCCCTCTCTACATGGTGAAGAGCGACACTGTTTTTCTATTGCAATGCCATGTACAGACAGGGTCTCCCTGAATCAGCTGGGAATTGTTACCTAGATCCAATATTTTTATGATGAAATCTGTGCTTCGACATATCTGCTGATTGAAATGGATGCCTTAGTCTAGATTACTATTTTTGTCATATGGAATTGAATAAAGTGCAGGAAGTAATATTAAAAAAAAAAGTTTAGAGTTATGAAAAATATGCTGGTTTAATTAAATCTTCTGGAATGATGAAAGATGCATGAATGCCAAGATTTTTTTTTCTTTTATGCTATGATGATCAAAGACATGGATTTTTCCCCCTGAAAGGTTCTAAAATGTTTGAGTAGGCACAGAGTAAAATATCAATATATTTCTTAGTTCCCATCTCCTCACTTTCTCCCCTTTGACAGTCATCAGCTTGTTCTCTACATCTATGGATCTGTTTCTATTTTGTTTTGTTCATTTATTTATTTATTTTTAATTCCACATATAAGATAGTATCTGTCTTTCTCTTGCCATTTATTCTTTTGTATTGCTCAGTACAATTTCTGTGTGTGTGTGTCTGTGTGTGTATCATATCTTCTTTATCCATTCATCTCGTGATGAACATCTAGGTCGCTTACATATCTTGGCTATTACCGGTAATGCTGCATTGAACATAGGGGTACATGCATCTTTTTAATTAGTGTTCTTTTTCTTCATACAAATTCTGAGAAGTGAAATCACTGCATCTTATGGGAGCTTTATTTTTAATTATTTGAGGAATCTCCATACTTTTTTCCATGATGGCTGTACTAATTTATAACCCCATTGGCAAAGTACAAGAGTTCCCTTTTCTCCATATCCTCACCAGCACTCATTATTTGTTGATTTATTGATAACAACCATTCAGAGGTGTGATGCAGTATCTCATTGTGGTTTTAATTTGTATTTTTGTTATAATTAGGGATGTTTAGCATCTTTTCATATGTCTATTGGTCATCTGTATGTTCTTTTGGAGAAATGTCTATTCAGGTTTCCTGTTCATTTTTTTAATCTGATTTTATTTTGGTGTTTGACTTCTTTGTATATTTTGGATATTAACCTCTTATTGGATGTATCATTGGCAGATATTTTCTCCCATTCAGTAGGTTGTCTTTTCATTTTGATAATTGTTTCTTTCACTATGCAAATTTTTTTAGTTTAATATAGTGCCATTTTTTTTTCATTTGTTTCTCTTGCTCAGTGAGATACTTTGAAAAAGATACTGCTAAGAGCAAGATAACAGAGTTTACTGTCTTTTTTTCCTAGTAGATTTATGGTTTCAAGTCTAACATTTAAGTCTTTAATCCATTTTAAGTTTATTTTTCTATATGGTGCAAGTATCTATCTGTCTAGTTTTGCCAACATAACTTATTGAAAAGACTGTCTTTACCTCATTGTATATTCTTACCTTCTCTGTCATAGATTAAGTGACCATATAAGAAAGGTTATATTTTTGGGCTTTCTATTCTGATTCACTTATCTGTATATTTGTTTTTATGCCAGTTCTATACTGTTTTAATTGTTGTTGCTTTGTAGTATAATTCGATACCAGGGAGTGTGATACCTCCCACTTTGTTTGTTTTCAAGATTTCTTTGGCTTTCTAGGTCTTTTGTAGTTCCATATAAATTTAATGATTATTTCTGAGAAAGGCTTTTGTTATTGTAATAGGGATTGCATTACATCTATACATTACTGTAGGTAGTAAGGACATTTTAACAATATTGATCCTAAACTTGTTTTTAAAATGTTAGAATTTTTCTTGTTTTATTTTCATGCTTGGATTAAAATTATAAATGGCATATTTTTTTAATGAAAAGAATACACACACACATACACATACTTTAACTGTATTATATGTTGACTTCTGTTAACATTGACATTTTACCAAGATCACTCTAACATTTATCTTAAGCTATCAAATTTCTATGACTCATGTTTGCTCATAAAAATGTTAAAATTAAACATGAAAGTGAAAGAACTTTATGTGTTCTCATATTTTGTTTAAGAAAAATGATACTAAATGTATACTATAGCATAGAAGTTTTAATATAAGTTTAATAATTCCAAAATTATAATTCTAACACAACTTTGCAAAACATTTCAGGTTATCACACATTTGGATAAGAAGTTTAGTTTCTTCTGTATTTGAACAAAAACTTTTTTATTTAAAATAATGGTGGAACATTTTAAATGCATTTTAGTTTCCTCTGTAATTTGAGTTTGTGTCTACTTATTTTCAAAATTAAATAAGAACATATATAAAAATATAACAAGTATAAAAATTAGTTTCTTAATCTTTAGTCAAGGTGGAAATGTGAATCTATTTGTAAACAACTATATTTAGCAATATAAAAGTGTAAGTTATAATTTCTTTCTAGCTATACAAAAATAAAAAGATGTATTAGCACCAGAAGCCATAAAGCCATTCTCAGAGACACAATTATTAAGAAAATAAAAATAAGTGTAACTAATATCTATGTAATGATTCATAATGAAGGGCAGATATCTTTGAAACTATGGAAAATACTTTTCAGTTTTTTTATACATAATTCAAAGCTTCTACAAATAGAATTTTATTGTTATTTTAAAATCATATAAATAATGCAGTGGAATTACAAATTTTCATGCTACCATACTGATGTTCCTAGATAGCTTAATTTTATATAGTTAATCTATAATTAATCTAGTCTGACTCAAGAGCACCTCTGTATGGATGGCAAAGAAAAAGTAAGTTCTATAAAATTTTTTAAATTTATGATATATTATTTTTGATAGTCCTTTTAAATAGTGTTTAGATATCTGTTAGATACAATTGTGACTCCCTCAGCATCCCTTTCTATATTAGTACTACTGTAATTCCAGTGGCAAAGCCCTTCGAGAGTATCAACTATCTATGGTGGCATTTGATTTATTGTTCAAACTGGAATACTTTGACAGTAAAAATAGTTGCTATTAATAATATTCACATCAAAACAAGAAGAATAACTTGAGACATTCTCTGACATGCCTGTCTCAGCCTCTCAACCGTTTTTGATGAATGCGAACCCTAAATCTTCTTGAATCTTCCATCTGATTTAACAATAGCCCAATAGTTTTCACTTAGTATTTTTACTAGTGTGGGCCCTGTTGCTTGTATACTAGTTCTCAGTTCTAAACCCACAAGTTCTTAAAGACTCATGGCTTCTTATACCTCACTACACTGAGCTGTCAAGGTTTTCTACAGTGATATCTGTGCATTGGATTATTGTATGAAAGCCTTCTAGGTATTCATTTCCATGGTTTTCACCTAGAGAACAGACTCAGTCACTACTCCTATCTTGGCTCTTGTAGTATGTTGCCTGATATAACACAAATCCTGTTTTTTGAGCTAAAGTCTATGTAGAGAGAAGATTGGACTCACATTCAAATCTTCTCTCTCTCTTTCTCATTTTTACTTTTTCCCTTTAACTCAAATGTCACCAGATCAGAAAAAAACTTAATCTCACTCCACCAGAAACAAGTATAAGATATGAAACATGTAGATGACGTTTACCCCTCTACCTCATGAGAGAATATTCTTATCTGTTTCAATAAGTTCCTTATTGACATACTAATGGGAATGGTGGTAGAAAATAAGAAAATCCTGTTATGATAACAACCTGATTAACATGGTTACCCTCCCCTCAATATAATTTTTCAGATGAGAATGTGAATATTTTCTCTCTATTCTATGTACATACTCTATAATATAGCTTAATAGACACATTTTAAAATAATTTATCTCAATCTCTCACAAGGTGAAAATTTTATGCAAATTTGGTAAAAGGTAAAACAAATTTACAAGAAATAATCTTTTATCAACAAGAATAAATAACTTGAATTTGTACAGAGTAAACAAGAAAACTCATTTAGCTTACAGATAAAATGCTATATTTGCCATATAGTACATGCTTAAAGAAAAGAATATAATTTACATATTTTCCATAATAATTTCTCAAAATTATTTCTATATGAATATTTTTAGCATATAAAATTATAATTTTAATATAAAATATTTTTAATATTTATCCTATTACATGAAAAGAATATAATTTCCAGAATTTTATGTTATTATTTTTCACTGCATTATTTTAAGAAATCTACATTGCAGTTGAATCCATTTAAAAAAAATAACAGTTATTACAGTACTAGCAACTCTGGTTTACATTCTTGTCAAGAAATTTTGTCATTGGTGACAAGACAATGGGAAACTTAAAGGACATTGAAGGAGCTTTAAATGTATTGCTTTCAAAATGAATCTTTTTGAAAGTGGCAAACTATATTCTGGTGGACCTGTTTTCCACAGAAACAAATAAACAGTAGCAGTGTCAAATATCATCAGAGGAAGATCAAAATATTTAAATATTTATATACCTTCAAAATGGTAAGCCCCTTGAGATTATAATTTTCTGTTTTTAAGTATACAATAAATATTAATGTTTACAAAGCTGAATTCACATTCTGTACATTTAAGATGCCATTTAACAATATGAATATTCAGAATAAGATTTTTTTGGAAAAAATTTATGTGGGTTTTTGTAATATTTCACACTTGTCAGCTCCTTTCATCACTACTCTGATGATAATACAATGATAAATATATATATATATATATATATATATATATATATATATATATATATATATATCTTGTCATATGATTAATTGGGAAAATATCATTTAACCAGGTATTGAAGGAATATTGATGTAGTTAAACTTCTAATATATGTCATGGATGCTCCTATTTCTTCACAAATAGAATACCTGCTTTTAATTTATTGTTATTTATTCATCAAAAATCATTCCACCCTACCCTATTATTACTTTATATTCCCTGAGGTCATCGAGGAGTCTTAGTGGTAGCTGGAAAAATCATTGATTTGTCAGAAGACCTTCACTGCATCTCCATCTTATAAAATGTTTTAATTTACTTCAGCAGCAAAGCGTCAGGTTTAAATCCTGACTCCATCATTTACTAATTGTGATGCATTACACAAGTTATTTAACATCTCTGAGCCTCAGTTACCTGCTCTTCAAACAGGTCAAATATTACTTCTCACATGGTAATATTTCAAAAGTTAGCATTTATAATCTGGCTTGCAAGATTATTCCTGAGAATATAATTATCCCTGCTTTATTTCAGAGTTCGTACCAAAGAGCTCTGATGAAAACTACTACTCATATGGTTCTGTTAAGAGCATCAGAAACACTAAGGATAAGGATGTCTTGGGGATGAGAGAGAGGGCCAGTACATATAGGGAACTATAGATAAGTGGTGAACTTTGAACACCATGCAGATTTATTCTGGCACACTGGTGATATGACTTAAGAAAACTGACTTTGATGGCATCAATATGTTTGCCAAAGGTAACATTAAGTCTAGACAGGGACATGTTTCCTTATATTTGCTTTGAAGGCTATTAGATGGATCTGTAATTATACTAAAATAGAAAAGCAAAAAAATGATGCTTTGAAGACAAAGACATTGAGGAATTTATTGTCGTTATTAGGCTTAAAATATATTTTTTCTTTGGTACCTGACTACAAAAGAAGGAGAAATTAAATGAGGACCAATTATGTAGTTTTTGAATTGATATCTCTGATAATTCTCTTTCAAATTTGACTTGAAGAATGTTCTGAAAGTAATAGAATTTTCTGAGATCAGAACGGAAACTTGTTTGGAGACTCTAACTGGTGAAACAGATCGGTCCTCTTCTAGCTGAAGTGATCATGTCAAATTAAATACTTTATTTTACGAGAGAAGCAAATGGAGTGGTGATTGCAGATGAGACACTTAGCCAGCCAGACCAGCTGAAGCAGTATAACAGATGTCACAACCAACTTGTCCCAGATCACATATGTCACTGGGTATTTCTATAATTTTTGCTGTTGAGCTAACTACTACTTACGCAAATTAAATCAAATGCTTTCACTTTCTCAGTGTATTCATTTTGAAGCAGTATAACAATTGGCAGAGATAACAGGGATAGATTCCACAGGGTCCCATTATAGAAGTATCAGTAAATGAAAATAATTAAATATTTTCAGTGTCATGCTACTTACTCTCTCACTTGCTGATATATTAGAAACTGAGTGCAAGGTAATTGTAATCATATTTCAAAGGAAATGATTTATTTGGAACCATGAGCTAATATAATTTAAAAAGTTTATTTCAAATGTGTTTTTTTGCATGTGGCTCATTTGCCATCTTGCACTGAGATTTTGTAAAGGAAAGGTAACAAATATCTTGGACTTCAAGGCCCATTATGCTTGGTTTATTTCTTCCTGCCTAACAGTCTCAAGTGCATATCTTAAAATGTGAGTTGTAATAATTCCAAAATAAATAAAATTATGTACAGTACTGATACCCAAAATAAACCAGTGTTTTCCAAAATATCATTGAAAGCAGGAAAATAAATGAGAGCCTATCATTAAAAAACAAATGAGCATATGAATATTTATATACATATATGCATATTATGTATATATATTAACACATAGTACTTTTTGGTTTAATGGAGCTTGCTCAAATTTAAATGTTCAATAAATCATGATATGATATCAATGATCTTTACCATTATTGTTACTTCATTGCAATTTTAAATAAGAAATGGAATTTAATACTTGTATGCTGAACAGACAGGTGAGAGAAATCAAAGAGGAAGATTTTAATTAGGCTTTTTAAGAAGAAAGAGCTATGTCATGTCCCACATAATGATGTTTAAGTCAACAATGAAATTTATGAGACGTTGGTCCCATAAGGTTAGATGATAATTCCTTGTAAGAGCTGAATTCCTTGTAAGAAATGGAAATATATGTGGTTCAGTAAGAATTTTTTTTCTCTGACAAGAGTAATGTCTGTGGGGCTTGTCAATCAATTATGTCTCATTCACAACACCTCAGTTTTGAGTGTATAGATTACATCCCAATCAGTCAACCATAGACCTGCTTCAGCACAGAAGAGCTCACCTCCTTGATGGTATTCAGAGAACAATACTATAAATTCTTTGTTGAGAATCTAAGATCCTGTAAAAGGACACAGATCCACAGGAGTTTTCTTAATAAGTAGCAAGTGCCACTGCCATATGAGTAAAAGCTTTCTGTGGTAGTGTGGATCCAGCTTGTCCCTGTATTTTGGAAATATTTTCAGGTTGTAATGACATAACACATAGATAAGTTTTATTTCTCCTATCAAGTCAATGCCAGAGAGAGCTCTTTGTGCCATATATAGGGTCAGTGGAACTAAAAACAAATTTCCAAAGCCAAAATATTGAGTCCTATGTTCTATATCATCTCTATGTTATATACCCTCTTTATTTAATGAATACCGCAAAGTTCCTTCATCTGACCTCTGATCAGCATGCAGTAGCTATATCTAAAACTACATTGCCATGACAGTCCCCTATGTTTCCTTATCTCTCCATCTTGATTTTTTATTCCTACTAATTCTTAGGCCACCTTTTACTCCTTGCCGATAGTCACTATTATGGTGATCAAGCCTTACCCAGGCAGTTTCTCCTCGAGATTTCCAATCAGTCCGTCCATGTTCCCATTCATGGAGCAGCATTGACAGCTGTGATGTTCTCTTTCTTACCCTGACAGAGGAAAGCAGGGAGGAGGATTGTGGGACAGTGTTTATGAAGTCTACAGGGCTGTACAGTGGTGTCCTAGGACTTCCCATTCACATACTACTCACTCATTGACTAACCCAGAGCAACTGCCAGTTTTGCAAGCTTCATTCATGGTTAATGCCCTATATAGGTACAATTTTTTATCTTTTATACTGTATTTTTAATGTACCTTTTCCATGTTTAGATATGTGAGATACACAAATAACGCTCTACAGTATTAAGCTTAGTAACACGTTGTACAGGTTTGTGGTCTAGGAGAAATAGGCTATACCGTATAGCCTAGCATGTAGTAGACTATACCATCGAGTTTATGTAAGTGCATTCTATGATGTTCACACAATGACAAAATCACCTAATGACACATTAGGTGTCAGTATGTATCCTTGTCATTAAATAATACATGCCTCTAATTATACTGCTTAGATTAGAATGTAGTTTTTGTGAGTTTGATTTCTGTGATTTTTTTACTGTGTTGTACCATGTAAATTTTAAGTTCATCCTATAGAGCAGTGGTCTCCACTCCCTGGGCCACAGACTGGTACCGGTCTGTGGTTTGTTAGGAACTGGGCCATACAGTAGGAGGTGAATAGTAGGTGAGTGAAGCTTCATCTGTATTTGCAACTGCACCCCAGCGCTAGCATCACTGCCTTAGCTCCATCTCAAATCATCAGGCATTACATTTCCATAAGAGCACCAATCCCTGGTGCTAAAAAGATTGGACACTGCTGCTATAGATTAATATAGGTTTTCTCTAGTTGTAGTACACCTATTTTGTGACCTTTAATTTCTCCTAATTATGGACTAGAGGATCAAGTATGAATATGTGCTAGATTTACATCTGTGACAGACACTGCTATTTCTGTGCTTCATTTTCATTTCTTTCTTTACAAAGAGAACACCAGTATTATTCTGGATGGCACTCAGCACAAATTTAAAAAGCCTGACATTTATTCCAGGTCTAGATTTTTTTTTTACACACTGTTGAGATGAGAGTGTAACATCAGAAAGAGAAGAATATGAAGGATGAGTTTAAACAGCAGGATGAGAAAATAGACAGTGAGGACAAGGAGAGCAATATCATCTTATTTTCTTAGGCAATGATTTTATAATTTATCTCTGTTATTGTCTTGGAGGTATAAACAATAACTAAGCACCATATCACCTACAAAAAATAGGGAGACTGAGATAGATGTCAAAAATAAATAGCCTACACTTCCATACTTTGTTATGTTCAAGAAGACACTGTCAATATTTGCTGAATTTAAACTTCCCTACCCATATTTACTGCTTGCTATCTGAAGGGATCAGAAGAGCAAGTGAGTTTAGGTCAGGGCCTCAAAAGAAGACGATGAGTAAAAGTGTAAAAGGACATGCAGGAAACCAAGGAGAGTAACACAATGAGCTGTCTGAAGAATACATGGTTTTTTCATCAGCGAATCAATGTTTGAGCACCAACCACACCAAGTGCATTGATGATCTGTCACTCTTGGCCTGAGATCCAACAACACAAAAAGGAAAGGACACGATTAAATGACCAATTAGGAAACATGCCACATATTATTTTATTGTTTAAATTCAGACAGCTAAGTTTTTGGATGTGAGTGAAGGGGTGATAACTTGGAGCCAGACGATAACAGTATGGTTCTCAATTACGACATTCAAAATCTTAAATATACCTGTCCCTCAATTTATGTGGATTATCCATCTCATGCATCATTTTTTTTTTACACAGAAGAAAACCACGTGAAACGAACCCACCAGTATGAAAAAAAATACTAAAGAAATAGGCCAATGTAAGTCATAAAAAATATTTCACATATTTTCACAAAAAATGCTAATGAAAATTCAGAAAAAAAAACAAAATACATTCACTGTCAGTGTCTGTATTGTAATCTACAGCAGTCAACCTCTTTTTCATTGATACAAAGTCACTCTTCATTGCTCAGAATATTTGGAAGTACTACTTTGGTTTTATTATTTATGTTTACGTTTTGGATAACCTTTTACCAACCCCATCTTTTGCTGTTTTTATAAGTTTTTTAATATTTGCTGGAACATTAAATTTTTTTTTTTTTTGAAAATCTAAGGCTCATTGGTTGTTTGGATCAATATCTAGAATTACATCTCAAGTTTTATAGCCAACTGAAGAGCTTCGTAAATATTTTCTGCAGTGCGTGAAACTGATTCAGGGTCACTGCTGTATTCGTCGGCAGGATGGGCTTCAGATATTAAGTGGATTAATTAATTATCAGTTAATTCATGATCAACCAGTAATTCATTAATATCTTCTACATTCAAGTTGTCAGAGACTTCTTCTTGAAATTTATTTAATGAATTCTTAATGTCAGTTAATCCTTCTTTAGTTGTTGGAATCATGTTCCCTGGTACAACCACTTTTTGCCATATTGCTTTCCAGTAAGCATTTAAAGTTGATGGCTTTATATCACTCAAAGCTAAAGCAATATTCTTGATACAACTTAATATTGTGTATTTATTATAGGCTTCTGTAACTGTAAGGGATTCATTATATTCAAGTTTATTAAAAATACCATTAAAACTTTATTTAATATAATTAATCTTAAAGGTGGAAATAATGCCTTGATCTTAATGTTGGATCAAGGATGTTGTATTTGGTGGCAAATATACAACTTTTATAATTGGATGTTCTAAATTGTGCAGATGATTGGGTGCATTACTAAAAGTAAAAATATTTTAAAAAGAAGACATTTTTCTTTCATATAATTTTCAGCTTTTACAGCAAAACATTTATAAAATCAATCCTGAAAAACATCAGTAGTCACCCATGCTTTTTTTATTTGCTATTCAATAAACAGGTTGATCATTAATAATTGTGTGTTAGTAAGTATCAGTTCTTTACATGTTGTGAGTTAAGCTTTTGTTTTTTAGAAAGAGTAGTTGCCAATAATGGATATGAAAAAGAACCATGTAAAATGAGACCATGTAAATGGAAACTGTGTATAAAAAGTTTGCATAAATTGGGGGAATTTTTACTGCTTATAAAGAATTTGCATTAAAAAACACCACATAAATCGAGGGACAGGTATATATGGTGATGGAACAAAATTTGATTTTGGGTAGTGAAGACATTACAGTATACAGATTATGTATTGTTGAGTTGTACACTTAAAACCTATATAATTTTATTAACCAATGTCACCCCAATAAATTTAATAACAGTAAATATATACATACATGTACACATGCATACATACATACATACATACATACATACATACATACATAATCAGATCCCAGGTCACATATTTATGTAGGAATGAAAGAAGGATCTGACCTTTAAAAGAAGGTGGAAATTGAATATTAGGCTGGACAGAGTTTGAAAAACCCAAAATGGCTGACAAGAGATAGACTCTGCTCAAGGTACTATTAAGGAATTGGACAGGGAGATTCAGCATGGCATGGATAGAAGCAGTGATAAAAGAAAAATAAAATTTCTCTAAGTTTTATTCACTTAGTTGAAACTACTAAAATAAAACAAAGACATGGAACGCATGAAGTTAATTAAATACTAGAAAAATGGTACCATAATGTTATAGTTTCTCATAGGGACACTTAAGGAAATCCCATATAAAGACCATACCACATGATTTATTTGATCCAAAGACCTTGAGAAATAACATTAAATAAAAATCAAGGGGAAAAAATAAAGAAGTATCGTAGATCAGAAGAGACATGACTACTAAATCCAATGTGGTATACTAGAGTAGACCTTTGAAACAAAAAAGGACATTAATGGAAAATCTGGTTGATTTTTTTTCCAGATAGTTTAAAAATCACCCCAGGAACATTTATTTAAATTAAATCTCTCTTTATGTTATTCTAAAATATAATTTAAGCAAATTTCAGTTTTATGTATAAAATAAATGAAATAAAGGAGATTATCTTAATATTTACTTATTTGAAGTAGAGTCTGAATGTATGAATGACTCCATAAAGTTAAATATTAATAGAGATAATACATGTTCAAAATTTCCCTGTTAAAAAGGGAAATTAAAAAATCAAGTGTCAATAACAAAAAATATAAAACTTCACAAATCAGTAAAACTAAAACTTCAAGAAAAAAAATCTGGTTGAAATCTGAATAAAGTTTGGAGTTTAGTTAATAGTAACGTATTATTGTATGTTTCTTATTTTTAATTAATGCACCTTAGTATATAAGATTTCAGTGGCAGGAGGAAAAAAGTGAGAGAATGTCAAAAAAATTTCTATATTAACTTTGCAACTTCTTTATAAACCTAAAATTATTTTAAAGTTTTTTTTTAATGTTTGTAAGAACAAAAACAATATAAAGAAAAGGAAATGAAGTTCATCATCAGACAATGTCATGCCAGAATTCAGGTAAAGCAAACAAAAATGTATAAATTGTTTATAATGACAATAATCAAAAAAATAAAAGTTATTTCAAAAGATGCCATTTCTTGACTAATGTGATATTCATAGATAAGATATTGGAACAGTAAACAATACATTAGGTAAAAAATTAAGAAATAATAATGGGCCCATTAATAATAATAGATCAATATTGCAATGTTCAGTAGTTCTGACAAATTACCATAGCAATGTATGATATTAACAATACAGGGCACTGGGTGCAACATATATGGAACTCTACTATCTCTGCAACTTTCTGTCAATCTAAACATATTAAACATAATAGATGAAAAGAACTAGAAGGGATAAAGTATAAGAAAATATAAACTTACCCTATTTATCTCTGGAGGATGGAATTATCAATTATTATTTTGTAATTTTTTCTAAGTGATCTGTAATGATCATATATTGTTATTATAAAACTATTAGTAATAAAATGCAGATTTCCTCTGCTATCTGAAAGTAGAATGCTCCTATGCAATCTTTCATTAACTGAAACAGCATAAAGCGAAGAAGCAGTTACCTTAGGGCACATCTTGCTAATGAATTCACAAAATAAATTGAGAAAAAGCACAGATGATCACAGACATTGTTTGAAGCTATTGAGGGTTGATACTGATTGTAGTTCCAGAGGAACGAGCTTGGTGGTGACGCTATTGCTGCTTGGGGTGCATGCTATCTCTATAATGGCTGGATGCAAAATAAAAACACTGAACATTATTTTCACTTTTCTTCTTTTTTTTTCCGTAAAAATGAAAATTCTCTTTGAATTTTTTTCAGTTAACAAAAATAGGTTCTAATGTAGGTCTTTCATTAAAGGAAGTTGCATAATGTGAACTTTCAAAAAGCAAGGAATACCTGTACCATAATATTAACAGGGACTAAATTAAAACATGAGAAATACTGTTAGTCAAGTGGTGGACATTATTAAATAGATGGTTCTAACCTAGAACTTCATTTTAAAAAGTTTTGTTTTGTTATTTTTAGTCAAGGCAACCTTTGGCAACTCTTGGTTGACCTCACAGATTGCAAGGACCTTGTCAACTTACAATTCCTTATTTTTTATTTTTTACGCCTACAGCACCTGGTCTTCCTAATTGGTCTCCCATCCAAGTACTAAACAGTCCCAACCCTGCTTAGCTTCCGAGATCAGATGGGATTGGGCTTGTTCAGGGTGGCGTGGCTGTAAACTAACCTAGAACTTCAGATGTAACTGTGCCTGAATGAGAAAAAAGTCAGGAAGGGTAAACAACATGCTTTGCACAATAATCTATATCAGGCAAAGCCGTGCAGATTTAGAAGGCACTCCTTATCAGTATTTAGCCGATTGAAATATATACCAGAGAGAGCATATTTGATTCAATAGCTGGAGAATGAGGATTTTACACACACACACACACACACACACACACAATTTGCCTATGTAAAGTCAATACTTCTTCAGGAAATGCTAAAGTGGTAGGAGACTGGAAAACAAAGTATAATGTCTATTTTCAATGAAAATTGAAGATATTTATCATTTTCCTTCCTTTCAGTGGGAGGGAGGGAGGAAAGAAGGAAGGAACAAAAGAAAAAAGGAAGGAAGGAAGAAAAAATATGAACAGAAAGACTGCTTCTCTGACAGACTTCCACCTCCTGCTATCCCATGCATACCTGTCACATGTCTCCCAGGATAGCATGTGTGTGTTCCTGCCACCTCACGGTGGAATCATTTTTTTTAATCAGCCTCCAAATCCCTGAAACTCTGAAGACAACACCTATGTTACTCAAAACATGTTTGTTTTCTTTAAGGTGTTCTCATTTTCTTCAGGTCGGTAATAAGGTCTGTATGGTTAGCTACTATGTAATGATGAAACTAAGAATACAAGTGTGGAAGATTCTCTTCTAGGCAATAGATGAAAATATCAGATAGGAGAGAATTTATTGTCAAAGGAACTTTTGGGCTTAACATCAGGGTACAGTATCAAACTGATTCTAACAGCTTATTGCATGACCATTTAGGGATTAAATATGATGATTGCTTATAGTCATTGAGGTGGAGGTGTCATAACTGCTTTGGCAGAGTAAGAAGGAAGAATTGAGAAAGATTATCAAAGGGGAAATGTTAAAATGATTTTATTTTGAGAACAGAGATCCCACTATATATGTTGTCTGGAGGGCACAAAAAGTTCATTATTTTATCAAGGCAATAAGAAATGTACCGGTGAAGGTGGCACCTGCTTTTCTGAAAAATTTGTTGGTTTCCTTTATAGATTATGATTAGAGATGCTGTCATGGAACTCTGCTCCCTAGTCTCGGTGGTTATGATTCCAGAATGGCAGATATTAGTGAGTGGTGCTTAAAAATAGAAGAATAGTCAAAATTACTATAATGAGAAGTAAGGTCACAAGGACAACCAAGTTATCTTGATCTTCAGTTATATGTAAAAATTACTAATGGATCATGATGTTCCTAGAGAGGGATAGAGGAATAGTTAAATGGAGTAAAATATTATTTGAATTGTGTCATGAGAAAAAGGAGGGGGGAAACAAAGTTGGTGAAGAAAAGCTTGACAAGAGACACCCAATACAAAACACTTCTTAATCTAAGCCAATTTACAACCCCAAAGCATACAAATTAAAATGAAGAATGGGACTCTTTAAAGATAGATCTAAAGGACCTGGCAAGTATATCAGTAAACATTCTTCCCTTATGGGGCCTACAATGATATGCCATAACAATTAATTTTGGGAGAAAAGAAATATCCAAATTTTAAGAGTTTTTAGCTTCAGGATATGAGTTGATACTGATGTTGGGGGACTTGAAATGCAATCACAAGTACTGTCCCCTGGGTTAAAGTGGTGATTTATAGATGCTAAGTAATGAATATAGCCCGAGTGCATCCTGTGGTGCGTGTAATGCATTCACAGACCCAACCCGATGCTATGAATCCAGTCTTCCAGTGGGTAATTAGGACATTGCATATATTTAACATGTAAAAAGGCCGTCACATTGGTTACCTGGATTTGAGGTTAAGAGTCAATTAGGCGGAAGAGCCAAGTAAAATTCCCTGAAATTCTAGGTCCCAGCCAAAAGAGTAAATCAGAAGTACTGTTTTATCTCAGAGGATTTGCAAAGAGTAATAACATTTTCAACATTTAAAAAGACAAGAGTGGATCCTGTTATTCTCTAATTAATTTACCTATTTGATCCTTACGAGGAAAAAAGATCATGACACTTGTCTGTGGACTAGTCTAAACTTAACCAAGTGGTAGCCCCAACACGAGGTGTTCTGACACATGAGGTATCTTACTGTCCATTTCTCCCTCCCTCTGGCCCATGGCAACCACCATTTCACTCTTCAATTCTATATTCTCTGACTTAGTTGTAATAGTCCATTAACAAGTAATTTGCATACATTTATGTCTACCAGTTTATAATCTATTGTTTGTTTTTTTTCATCTGTTGTTTGTTATCACTGTTTACCTTTCCTTATCTTCTTTTGGGTCATTTAAATATTTTTTAGATATCTATTTTCTTTACCTGTTGGATTTTTTTCTATACCTGTTTGTGTTATTGTTTTAGTGTTTGCTCCAGGTACAGTAGGCTTAGTTAAGTTTTACAATCTACTTAAAATTAGTTATTTGCCACTTAAAGTTAGACAGCTTATAATCACATAGGTCTATTTTATAACTCTTTCTGCCAAAGTAGTCATATGAAGTTTTCAAATATGACAAGACAATATTATAATATTTGCTTAAACACTCATATTTTAAAGAAATTAGGAATATAAAATTTGTGTTTACCCAGATATTTATTATCAGGGAAAAATTCTCACATTTCTGTCTTGCAACTGACTATACTTTTTTCTAGACTGTCCTTTCAAGGTTGTTAGCGTAGAGAAAAGCCTTAGAAGATAGATATTAAAAAATATTATTTAAAAAATCCTACAAGGTATTTAAAACAAATGTGTATATTTCCTAAATTTTTATTGCAGATAAAATTAAGTTTGAGATCAGAGTTGACTGATATTCTATGGATTTTCTTATCAAGTAGCTATTAAGTAATACACAGAACATGATTATTTTGTTGATTAAACCATTTGTGAATACTGTTTGATTCAAAGGCAAATTATATTCCTATCTCTGGTCAGTAACAAATATTTCAAAGTTTAATGAGCTCTAAATATACTTAAATATATTGAGTTTCTTATAGTATCTCAGCCAAAAAAAGAAGTGATAAAATTTTAACAACCGTATACACTTTAGTTTTTATCCCAAATCTTTTAATATCATGTCAATTAATTCTTAAGAATCTCTACATTTCTAGCCATTTCTGATAAAGACTATATTCATCAAGTAAAGGACATCAGATTTTTCTGTTGCCATCTATGGCAAGTAGTGGGCCGAATCTGATAAAAGTTAGTAGTCCTATTTCTGTGAGCTCCTTGCAGCTTGTTCTCAGTATTGGATACTTATAGTGCTGACATTTCAAAAGAACAGATGGTGCAGAGGAAGTCCTCAGACGTCACCAGAGGGCGGTTTTCAAATCTTTGTCACAGGTTTAGAGAGCTACAACTTGAAAGAGACAAAACTTTTCACTAAGCTTTCTATTGCAACTCAAAATTAGTTACTTTCCAACGCACTTAAATCACAAAGATTCCACCCAAATTAGTATAATAGTTTCACTTTATTATACACTTTATTTTCTATCATTTGGGGAAAATATTGGCTCTTTCAGTTTGTATCAATATTGTAGATATTTTCTACGGGAAGGTTACTATTTCCTGTCATGGGAAGATATTGTTATAACTTCTTGTCATGAGCTTGGTACTACATTACTTTGTCTTATTGTATTAACATATTATATATTATTATAATTATTATATTATGGATTTATTGTAAATTTAAGAATTTTTAGTTTTTCTTTTTTTGTTTTTTACAGGCCACTGTGCCTTGTTTATTATTGGGCATGAGGATGGTGCAAAATATGTGTTCATGGAATGTTCATTTGAATGAATGGATATTTGATCAATTATGAGACTAAAATTATTTTTTAAAGAGAAAGATAAAGTGTCATTTTTACAGGGCACAGATTAAAGACAAACAACAAAAAAACACCTAGAAAGTGGAGGAATAACTGAAATGTTCTGTTTCTTTTAATCTCTCATTTAAAAATATTACGAACAGTTTATAATTAAAGGAACTGAATCTACAAATAATAGAAAAATATTTTTATATCTTCTTACTACTTAGTTTCATATTAAACAGGTATTTTTATGTTTTCAAAAGTTACACACATCTTTAATGAATGCCATTGCAAAATCAAGAATTTTGTTAAACATAAAGAAAATAGGGTTAATAGTGAAATTTTTCAGGTATTTTCACAGTACCATTTATATTTTTTCATATATTTGGAGACAGTTGTCCATACATCTGTACGATTTATGTGTATCCTTTAAAGAAATATTTTTCTCTAGAATCAAGAAAAAAACTTACATTTCTTATAATAACTTCGGAATTAATGAACCATCTATTTTAGATATTAGTGTTCGAACCATATGGTACTGTGATGTTCTGATAATTCTGTACTGATAAATGATAGTGAAATAAAAATACATTCTTAGCTCTTGAATAAAAGAGATTTTTGAAAATGTTGGAGGATTTAAATCATATAGTAAAGAACATGGAATAATTGTTAGGTGAAATTTAATCTTTCAGATATAATCATGTTTGACATTTTGATGAGTATTACCCCAGATCTCACTAAATGCATATATTTACATAATATGTTTTTACATATACAGGTTTTTATAACTAGGATAATAAGAATGTTTTTATATGTGTGTATTTTTATATTTGTATAAACATAAACAATAATTTTAAAGATGGTCTAATAATGTTACAATATTTATTAACTGAGAGATTGGTTTGTCTACATTATAATTTACATAACTAGTATCCTCTTGTTGGTTATTTAAGATGTCTCCAAATTTGTGCTATTATAATAAAATATTTGGAGAAATAATTTCCATATAAGTATTTTTTCCTGTTGCAACTATATCTGTAGAACAATTCCTTAGAAGGAGAATTACTAAATCAAAAGTAAGGAATATTTTATATTTGATAATAATAAAAACTAACATCCGAGAAGATTGCATAAAACAACACTAGTGAGATTCTGCTGGCTATTTATTTTCTTTCTAAAGAAAAACATCTCAATTTACATAAAGCTTTATTTTTATCCTTTAGTAAGTTTTTACTCTATCAGAGTTTTTGGATGTCTCTTGTTTCATTTACTCATATAATTCTTTTTTTTTTTTTGTCTATCTTCAAAAGATATTTTCTACTCATGTATTTTTGTTATAAAAATCCCTACTTTTGTATATTGATTATGCCATTTGCCTTTGTATGTCATTTTCTAATATTTAAAAATATATATATTTAATTTTGACTCTGGGCTTTCAAGTTTAAAATATAATTTGCAGACAGTCATGATTGTGTCTTTTTTTCTCTCGGTTTCAATATATATACTTATTTGATTCATTGTTTAATTGCACTGGCTAGAGCTGTGAGAATAGTGTTAGAAATTATCAAAGAAATCTAATTCTTTAATTTCATCAGAAAAGGCTCACTTTTTGCATTTAAAAAAATATATTTTAGGACATAAATTACTCAGTTATGTGTAAAGTTCTTTGCCTTAAAGCAAATTCTAATCTAAACCTTAGAACTCTTGAGTCAGAAGTTATTAAATAAAATTTAAATACAAGAATATAGTATGGTCAACAGGTTAGAACTTTAAGATAACACCAGATTGGTATGCTAAAAATATCATAAACACAAATTTGCAAGGAAAGAAAGGAAAAAAACATTCTCGTCATTAGAATAACTTCTCACGTTGTTATTATTACAGCATATTTAGTATGATGAACTAAAATGTACTTTGCTTCCTGACTATACTTATAAGAACTATTATTACCTTTCTGTAACAGAACTTTTATGCTTATAAATTATATATGTTGAAATATATTTAATTTTCTGTTTCAGATAAAATAGTAATACATGCTGAAATATGCATGATGAGATAGTAGATGGAATATGAAAGGCTGAATAAAGATTTTTAGATTAAGTCATCAGTAAAGTTCTAGATATTTTGTAAATTCTCTCTTGGCATGAGAAAGGTTAATAAACTCAGGTTGAAAAGTACTAGAAGGGACAACCTAAGTAATTATCTTGTGAGACATATTTCAGTCTCAAGTAATGGTCTAGAAAATATAATAAGGTAATTGATTTTTTGGAAGAAGGAACTGATAAATTGAATGAAAAGTTGTCAGCGCACGTTTTTGAGATACAATCTAATATAATAAATCATTTTAATAGAATAAATAGTAAGGATGACAAGGACAATGTGCCGTGTGTAGTGTAACAAGGTTAAGATCAAAATATACATAATATTAGCTGCCTTTCAACAAACACTGCATCATGAGCATCATTTACAATGGCTTACTATGAATAGAATTATGAGAAAGTTATCTTAATTACTGGAAATATACTAGTTCCATTGTCAATTTCCTTGTCTATATATTTAGCCTTCAGATACTTCTAGTTATATATTTTTCTTATTTTATCAGCTTTTTGGAAGTTTAAACTCTTGGTCCATGTATTTTGTAATGCCCTTAATAAAATGACTCCTTTTACTACATATAATAATTTTACACAACACAAGATATTGGGTGTTTTATTATCTCATTAGGAAGAAGTTTTTTGTTGTTTGTTTTTTAATTTGTTTGTGTATAGGACCTTCATCAGCATTTGCTGTTATCAGAGAAGAAATTTTGGTTAATTGATAGGATTGGCAGGTTGTGGTTCATGCCCCACCTTTTAGATTACATTAGACCAGCTCTTTGTAAAAGAAACAAGCAAACAGGAACACCTATTATAAATATTAAACAGTATAGTTGTCCTAAAAATGAGCATTTACAGCAAAATATGAATATAGTGACACTGTATTACAAGTGAACTTTTTCAAAGTTCTTTCCAAATTTTAATCATTACATTATTATTGTGATGGAACTTTTTCAAAGTTCTTTCCAAATTTTAATCATTACGATTATTATTGTGATGGAAGCTTTCTCCACCCGTCTTCCCCAGGCATTGCTTGCCACTGTCTCATAGCTCCTTAAATAGTTAGCTGTAAGCTTTTGGGTAAAATTGATGTTAAGTACTCTAGAGAAAAACACCCTCAGCTCTACAGTCATGCATTCATTAATAAAATAATAATAAAAAAATACCTTCTATGTTCCAAGCAGTGTTCTTTGGGGATATAATAGGAATATCGATGAAATTCTTGCTATTGTGGAGCTTATATTCTGGTTGGCAGAGATAGTCAATAAACTAGCAAACAAACATAATATACTTTCTGGAAGTAGTAATATGACCAGGTGAGTGGATGAAGAATGGTAGATGATGGGGCCATTTTTATGAGAATAGTCCAGGAAGGCAATTCCATTTGAACAGACAAGTGGGACCAAGTTAAGAAATGACTCATTTCTGGCACAGAGATCAGCAAGAAAATATTTAATGCTGTGGTACTTAATTTATTATTAATTGAGAAGAGCAAAGAAATCTTCCTAAAATAGAGTGCGCTAGGAGTAATATGGTAAAAAATGACTTCGAAGAAAAGCCTTGGTCTAGTTAATACAGGTTTACTGTTTTTTTGTTCTGTTTTCTTTTGTCCTTTTTCCGACAAGAGCAAGAACTTGAATTTTGTTTTGATGTGATCACAGGATGATTTGGTAATGGTGTGTTTTGACATACAGTCTTAGAAGCACTACTCGAATACTAATAATATGTGGAAAGTAGATAATATGGTAACTAATAGAGAATTAAGATAACCAGTTCAGATTCTGTTACCATAGTCCAGGTGACATCATTTTGGAACATTGTGAAGGTATGTCCCAGAAGGTATGCTAATGTACCAGGATAAAGGAGAAAGTCAAAAGTCTCAACAAAATTTTATTGGTGGAATTGTGTTGATTTAAGTGACATTTACTAAAGAGGGTACCACTTGGACAAGAGTCAGTGGGGTGAAATAATCAACTATCTATTTACATAAGATTTGAAATTTGTTTTAGAATATCAATAGATGATTTTAAGTAGGTTTCTAAAGATAAATTTATAGATAGATGAATACACACACACACACACACACACACACACACACACACACACACACACACATAGATATAATTATGGACACCAGGGGATTGGTAAACCATGAAGATGGACAATTAAATCCATATGCATATAGAAGTCAGGAAAGCACACTGTTGTACAAAATTCACTGCTAAATGCTAAAGAATTATCTGTGTATTTATGGAATGTAATATTTTTAACATTTCTAACTAGAAAATAACTGTATGTGCTATAATATCACTGTTCTATGTGAAATTCTATGATAGCCACATGTAAATAGACTGATATATTTTTAGACATGGCTAAACTGTTTTACCAAATTGCACATTATCAGGGACTAGATATCATGCTCTCCAATCTGCTTATAAACACAAAATCTGGCATGTAAAGAATTCTGTCATTTGCTAGTGGTGTTTAAAGAATTTTTGCTCCCATATCAGATTTCAGCTGTCACTGGAATGAATTTAAACAACTGAAAAAACTTCTGTGGACACTGAGCAGTCCGTCCCCTGCAATGTCCTCCACATTTTGTTAGTCTACTTTTTGGTCTTCTGTAGTTTCTATTTTAAGTCCTAGGTCTTCCCTGGAAATGCGCTGTAGACCTGTTAGATGGGGCATCAGATGCTTCATTTGTTAGATCTCTAGCATAATAGTCATAGTTTATGTTGTCTCTTATTTAATGAAGTGATTTCCCTCTGTGATCTGCAAAGTAGCTTAAGCAACTCTCTTCAAATCTTCTTTTTCAGCATGGTGTTATATTTGACTAAGGAATTAAATCAGGGGCAAGCTAATAAAAAATTAATGTACTTTATATTGATATGAGCTACTTCCCACTTATATATGAATGCGTGTATCTGTCTTTTTATCTATATTGCATCTGCACAAAGTGAGATTTGTTTATAATTTAAGTTGTCTAGGAACGTTATGGATAATGAGTTTGTGGGCATGTGAGATTTATTATAATTCCCCACTGCTATACCCTGAACATAAGTAAGACCTAAATTCTCAAAGAAGTTCCCTCAGTATTTCTTTAGGTGTCAAATAAGTGTCATTATTCTAAACAATCACTTCTACAAATAAGCATATCCCACTAGTAGAATAAAGAAAATTTGTTACAATGCTACGGAGAAAGTCTCGGTTAGAATTTGGTTTTAAATAATTCATCAAATAAATGTTTTCAAAATATCTAAATGTAAATACTGTATTTATTGCATTATGTGGCATTTTTCAGTATTCAATTGGTCACATTTTGATACTCTCATGATTACAAAATATTCTTTAAGATGGCTCCCAGAAATCAAGGAAAAACATTTTAAGTTCAACAAACTCAGTATATATTGTGTTAACAACCCAATAACAATTTAAATTATTTTCTAGCATTTTATTCATAAAATAATTGACTTAAATACTGTCATATAGGAAATAATTTTCTAAATCATTTATTAAATTAACTGCATTTATCATTTGTGTAGGCCTCTTTTCAATGTTGGAGAGGAAACTACATTTATTAGAGCACCTTTATTTTTCTCCATTTGTTTTGTGATATAGAGCTTGATAAATTAACCTTTCTAGTATACATGGAGCTAGATATTAAGGCAACTTAAATTTTATTGTGCCTTTCCACCTTGTTTTATATCCTGTTAATATGGTATTGTAAATCTGAAACAAGGGTTTATTTTTCTATCATGGTTTCTAGGATATGCTATTTTCACATACTGTAATTCTAACCACATGGATTTGCCATGGCAAATCCTTTTAACATTTTCTAACAATATCTTAAGTTGTAGAGCATAACAAAATTTTGCTGCTAGGGAAATGCTAACTTTCTGGCATGAGTATATAATAAGAATTTTCTTTTCTGTGACTTCTTCCAGCATTTGTAAGTGTAATTATAATGGTTCAATTCATTTGAATGATGACAAACTTAAAATCCAGTGCAACCTTTTTCTTCCAAAAGAAACCCAGAAAGTTATCTTTCCAACCCCTTCTGCCTGTAGAATGCGGGTCTTTTAAGATTTTTTTTTTTTCCCCAGCAAAAGCAATGCCAAAAATGGCATTTGTTCAGTTCATACTGATAGTGGTTTAAACTCAATAGTAGAGTACTAAGAAGTGTTATAAGTATAAGGATTGGCCAATAGATAAATTAGAGAAGTATAAGAAGCAGTACCTTAGGCTCAAAATATTTCTTATATAAATATTTTCTAATGGAATATGGTTTATGTGATTGTCTTATGATGCAAATTTGTCCTGTAAAGTGGAAATCTGTACTTGGTGAAACAGTACATTGCCATATATTTGACTTTAATATAGGCACAGACTTTCAAATATTTGTGAGCAATTAAGACAAAGCCTACATAATCAATAGCCTGAGTGATTTAAAATCTTGTACATTAAACCAAGTTCTGTTGGCTCTCATACCTTATATTAAGTTCTGTTGGCTCTCATACCTTATATTAATATTATAAATTTAAATAATTACACAAAATGAATACCCATTACTAGTAAACACTTTAAATAAATAAATAAATTTTAAAATGGTAAATAATATTCATCTGGATGTTAATCATTATTAGAGCTTTTAAAACATGTTTATCTAACTTCACATAACCTTATTTCTTGGATATTAAGAAAGCAATTGATAGCACATTAATGCCTTTTACCATAAATAATGAAAATTAAGCCATTTGCATTTTCAGCTAGCTGACATTAGAAAGAACTTTAATTTCTTAAGAGTAACTTTCTCAATAAAACTATGAAATCCTTAAAAATAGTCATGATGTATTCAAATCTCTAAAAATGGCAAGCTAAGTTGCTTGGGTCAGTAAAAACAAGAAAGTAAAATGCTGTATTAAACCTAAACTAGCAGATGCTTGAAATAATTAATAATTTGAAAAAGAAAATTTCCGGTTGGTTTTTACCTAAAACCTATAGCAAGAGAAGGAAGGGAAAAAACAGTTCACTAAATATGCATCTATTCTGTGGCCTTTACCTGTACTCTCATCAACTCTACTTTGCTTCCCTGGTTGAGGCTGATCACAAAAGACACAGAGTGCAGCCCAGAGTTTTGCCATTTTCCTCTGCCTTGAGCTGGGATCCCAAGAACTAAGTTTTTCAATTAAAAGTGAACAAATGCTGAGGAATTAGGGAGGGCACAAAGTGGAAAAGAAGAAAAAAGATGGAATTTTTAAAAGCTATCTTTGGGAGTTTGTGGTCACAGACTTGACATTCTATTATTTATATTTTGAGTATGCTCAGCCTTCAGTGCAGAAAGGCAGTGAAGGGTATCTGGTATACAGTAGCTTGGTTAGATATTTATATAGTTAAAGAAATACATACATATATATATATATATATATTTTTTTAATATTGAAAACTATAAAAGTGACAGTTTTTCAAAAACTAAGAAAAAGGCAGATATAAACTTGTACTTTCAATCTTGTTGGTGTAACTGGTACCAGACTTTTCATCTCAGTTTTAAAAAGAAAGGAAACCGAAAAGCATATGAGAAAAAAAATGTTTTCGATATTGGGAAGCCCACAGCATAGGACCATAGTGAAGGAAAAGAAATGTGGCGAGCCCTGATACAATCTCAGGGTCTCCATGAAGAGACTTTCCATTTATGGCATGAAGATGGGAAATCCAAGCAAAGAACATTGACAGTGGCGAGTTGAGAAACAGGAAATCAGTGTTCATGGCAACTCAGACAGCTGTGATTTTAGGGAAAAATAATACGAAAGGGGAGATATGCTGAGAAGTATTTGCAAATATATTCATGATATCCCTTTTACACTGTTGTTGGATATCATATTCACATATATATTCTAAAAACATGAAGGATTGATGAACAAATTTCAGAGATACACAGGGCAGAGAGACATGAATTTCTACCACCTAGAGATATATTTCAACATACTGTGTACTCAGTAGAGCTCTCTAAACAATCAGGACGTAATAGCAGGTCTTAAATTACTCTTTAAGAAAAGACTACTCTAGATACACTAAACAAAACATAAAAAGAAACCTCAAAAGGTTCAAGTTTTAGCTGTATATAATTTAAATTTCTCCAAAAAAAATAACATTTTGGAATAAATACACACATCTACATTGTTACCCCTATAAAATACAAAATGTCAAACATTCAATAAAAAATACCAGACATTGGAAGAAACAAATGAAATCAGGAACAACAAATAAATAATTCAGGTTCAAAAAATGACAGACATGATAGATTGGCAGACAATCGTTATAAAATAGCTACTAAAATAATCATGTTTTAGGGAAAACATGATTATGATTAGTAGAGAAGTAGAGGCTGGACAGAATCTCTGAAAAGAAATATTCACTGGATAGAAATATGAAAAACAATGTATAAGAAAATATCTAAGCTTAAAACATAGCAACAATTATCTAACAAGATTAAGAAAAATATAGAGAAGTAACATAAGAACAATGAATAAAAATGGGACAGGGTTACAGATACTTTAGGCAACAAATAATAAGATTATATTCTGATAAATCTGTTCAATAATTTTGAAAGCTTAATGAAGTAGCATGAAAGCTTATGAGACAAGAAAACATCTAGAAAAATAAAATTCACTGAAAACTACTTCAAGTAAAAACCTGAAATATATATTTCTTTTAAAAATAAATTGTTATAAATCTTAACCCTATATTTTATATTACATAAATTTATCATAACTGTTTTATAATTTTATAGGTACATTCTATACTATAATGTACATGTTTTAATTTATAAATTAATTTTATACATTATAATTTTTTAAAGTTATTAAATTAATACTTCAGTATATACATATATGTATATAAATATATGGTGTAAAATACAGTTTTAAAACTTTATTCGCAATATATGATTGCATACCTAGAAAATTTATAAATCTCTACATATATAAATGATTAGACTTAAGAGTATGACAGTCGCTATATATGAAATTACTATACAAAATTTTGTTGCATTTTGATATTCTAGAAACAAACAAAACTATTTTAGATTGATACAATTTAGAATAACATCAGAAATATGAAGTATTTATATATAAATTTAATGTAAATTTAACAATGATATAAACAATAGTTCTATAGAAAATACAAAATCCTACTAGGTATATTAAAGAAGATTTAATTAATGTATTTAATATAGCATATTTATGTTTTAGCACTAAATATTGTCTTAGTTACTATCAAATTATTTAATCAGTTCATCAATTTCAAGACAACATCCAAAACTTTCTGCAGATATCGGCAACCTTTTTCTAATATACATCTTAAGATGTAAAGACCATGAATAGTGAAGACTAAAATATACACCATTGCATATTTTGAGATATCTAGACATGGTATAAAGCTATAAAGCTTCAATAATCATGAGCATGACATATTAATATCGAGATAGAAAAAATATATGTATGTAATTTTTTATGAAACTCTTGGGTTACTGGAGATACATAAATTTCAAATCTTTGATTCTTTTAAAAATATTTTTTATTTTGAAATCTCTATAGCAGTTTATCTTTATAAATCTATACCTTAAAGAGCTAGTTCAAACGGAAACCTGATTCTGTAATAGTTGCCAAAACCAAATTCAGGTTGAAGACAGGACTGCAGTTTAAAGAAAGCCATATCTTTTATTTAGTTGTTTACTGACAAAATTATAAAATTATAAACACATTTTTTATAATCATAAATAATTATAAAGACAGTTGTTCCTTTATTTGCATTAACTTGCATCGGAAACAATAGTCATCCTTATAAAATAAATACAACAATCCTATGTTAGTAGAACAAGGCTATTTACAAGTTGAAGTTTTTTGTTTGTTTGTTTGTTTGTTTGTTTTTAAGACAGATTACTCTGTTAGCCCCTCTCTGTTCCTGGTTATTTCAAGATTAATGTTGTCTAAAAACACTATTGCTTTATATTTTATAATTCTTTCCCAGATTCATTACAATCCACAGTTTTGTGCTATAAACCTCTTATAAATGCAAATCATTGGACAATTCTATGTAAAAATCTAATTTGAAAATATAAGAGATGCAGATACTGACAAGAGAGCACACAATACTTAAGTCACTTGAATTTTTTTCTATTTGATGTAGATTTGAAGGAGAAAATAATAGCAACAATGAAAGTAGATAAAATGCATCAAGATAGGCTGGCAGAAATCAGGATATCTATGAGAGATATGGATATTTTACAAGAATGACATAAAATTTTATTAAAGAAGAAAAACCTCATAATAATAGTAAGAGTTAAGGGAGAAGACCTCTTGGTTTTGGGTGTGGGGGTAGAGGCGGAAACATCGATAATTAATTAAGGGAGCCATGTATTTTCTCTTTCTTGGCCGCATTTAAAGAAAGGAGTAGGTGCAGGAAAGAACCGATGTTTACAGATTATTTCTGCCTGCCTGTTATATTTATTCAATTTGATCTGTAAGCAAATTTCTTCAGGTACTTTATAGCAGCATGCAGTTAGAAAAAAAAACTTTTTTATGTTTGTTGAATAGGGCGAGAATAGAGGTTTTCAGCTGAATACACTAAGACTACGTGCTATAACTTTCTTCTGCAACTTTCATTTTTATGGTAAAATGCCTTTCCTGTTATTTTTCTACTTTTGTTAAGTATCTGTGTAACCAATTCAGTAACAAAGATTATCGCTCAGCATGATGACAAAATCTTTTTTTTGTTATCTGAGGTAAGTAAATATGACTGGGGCCTAAGTTATTATCATACTATCATTTTATACTGAAAGTAATTCTTTGATGTTGTGAAGTACCTTTTTTTATAGACTGAGTAAAGTAAAAAACATTTTAATTTTGTGAGTATTATCTTATAATTTTAAAATTATATATACTTTTAATCTTGTACAGGATATGATATGACATAAACCTCTATGATATGCCATTTCTCTGATTATTTTTTAACATTTGTGCTGAAATCTAACAAACATATAAAAAATTACACACATATCACCATTTATCGATTTTTATGTTGATGGATATTTGTATATTTCCCAATTTTTACTATTTTATTAGGATTGCTATGAGCATCTTTGTACATACTTTTGTTTAATATTTAAACGCTCTTCTCTAGATTGTCTGCCAAAGACAGGAATTACTAGGATATAGAGAACATATATTACCTACTATTACACAATTTCCCAAGGCGATTGTACTCATTTACACTCCCACTGGTAGTACATAAAAGTTCTGGTTGGTCTACATTACTGGCAAACATTTGACATTTTCAGGCTTAATTTTTGTTCTGGGGGAACGAGTAATATCACTTCATTGTGCTTAAATTTTGAACATATATTCTAATGCTTAATGGCCAGAAGTATGTCTTTTGAAGTGTCTATTAATGTCTTATGATTGTTTTATTATGCTCCTGTGTGTATATGTGTGTGTGAGAGAAAGGATGTGTGTATGTGTGTATGATGTCATAGATGTGGTATTGCAGGCATCTCTTACTGTGTAGAATGACTTCCACTCTCAATATCATGTATTTTAATGAACAAGAGATTTTAATTATTATATAGTACAAAGTATCAACATTTTATGATGGTTTTTATAATCTGTTTTAGAAATCTTTAGGAATTTATCAAAGATGTTATTAAGGATTTTCCTTTAAAATCTTTATTTAAAAATTATTTTTGATTATAGTTGACATACATTACTTTCAAGTGAAGAACATAGTGATTTAGTATTTATATACCTTACAAAGTGATTACAACAATCAATCTAGTAACTATCTCTCACTGTATGTAGTTATAATATTTATTGGCACTATTCCCTATGCTGTACATTACATACCTGTCACTTGTAACTGAAAGTTTGTACTTCTTAATCCTCTTTCCTTTTTCCACCCAACCCTCCTCCCTCTGGTAACCATTAGTTTGTTCTCTGTATCTGTGAATTTGTTTCTATTTCATTTTGTTTTCTATTTGTGATTCCCCATATAAGTGAATAATTAAGCATTTATCTTTATTTCACTTAGCATAATACCCTCTAGGTCTAAAATCTTTAGTTTTTATCTTTTATCTTTTTTATCTTTGATATTGAGACCTGCAGTCCATCTGGCATTTTATTGTGTTGTGGCTTGAGATAGGCATCATTTGTTTTAAATATATATATTGGGCTGTTCAATTCAGAACCATATTTTGAAAAATACATTTTCTGCCACACAACTCTGATGTTGCCTTTGTCATGATTCAAATAATTGTAGATATATAGGCTTGTTTTGGACACTGTTTTAATCTTTGATTATTTGCCAAAATCAGAATGCCTTAATTAATATAGTATTATAATAGGTTTTAGTACCTAGCATCCTCTAGCTTTGATCTTCATTAAAATTGCCTTCGCTATGCTGACACTTTGTTTTTCCATATGAATTTTAAAATTACTTTATCAGTTTCTATAAAACTGCTGAAATTTTGATTTAAATTGTTTTGAATGTATAGGTTAATTTAGAGAGAAATGACATCGCAGCTACTTTCAGTGTTTTGCTTCATTAACATGGTACATTATCATGTCATCTGTGAAAAATGCTATTTTTATTCTGTCTCTCATAATTGTTATGCCTGTTATTTATTTTTCTTGCCTTGTGCTCTTGTTAAGACTTCCACTAAAACTTAATAGAAGTTATAGTAGCAAACGTCCCTGTGTTATTCATAGTAAGAGCGAAAGTTTTGATGATTCAAAATTGGCTAGGATATTTGCTAAAATTGTCACTTAGTAGTCATAGTTTAAGTGTTTTTATTATGATTTTCTGTATTTATTGAGATGATTTTATAATTTTTCAACTTAATTTTCAAATGTTAAACTGACTTAGAAACTGGCATAAAACTCACATTGTAATTATCATTTTTTTTATATCATTAGATTTGTTTTCTGAAAGATTTGTTAAGCATTTTCACATTTATTTTTTTAAATTTAATTTTTTTAAAGAATTGACATAAAACCACTATTACTTTAAAAAGAAATTTCTATAAAATCACTTTCTATACTATACAATCATATAAAATTTATATTTTTTTAGGCCTGTGGTACTGTTTTATAGAACATAAGCCATACATGTTCGTACAAATGTGCACACATTTTTAAATGCTTAGATATATGTCTGTGTCAGTCTGATGGGGCTATGCTTATTGAACACTAACAAACAATACCATAGTTTTAATGCCATAAACAATGAAAATTTAATTTTTACTCATCCTACAGTACCCCTGCAGGTTGTTTGTGTCTCTGTTCACTGATCCATACTGAAAGAGGGACTGCCATCTGGAGCATTGCAAGACACTATGCCAACAGAAAACAGAACATAGCATGTCATGCACTGGTTCTAAAGTATCTGCCCAACTATTACACCAGTCACTTCTACTTATATTTCTTTTGTAAAAAGATAACACATGGTCATATTATTTCAATACAGCAGGAAGATTTATATCTATTATCCACCCTGGAGAAGGAAGACACACACACGCACACACACACACATGCACACACATGTGCACACGCACACACACACACACACACTTCTTTCTTTGCTTTCTTGAGTATACATTTGAAAAAAATAATTGCATTCACATACTCCATGTAATAACTCCAATTATTCTCGTCACACAAAGTCTATTTCAGTTATTTTATTAAAACTGTAATAAAATTTAACTGTTAAGTGGTATGCACACATTTTGATTCTACTTAATCACTTCTTAGAACTAGATAATATTGAGCAACCTTTCTCTTTGAAAAAAAATTATCATTATTTTTCTTACTCTCTTTCTTTCACTGCATCTTTAACTTCCCTTTTTGACTCTTAAATGATTTTGCTAACTCTTTCTTCTTTGGCTTATTTTCCTTCTCATGCTACATGTGGCTGAATCGATACAGACTCAACTATAAGATAAATGCTAAGGCATAAGTATATGTTTTTAACCCAGACTACTCTTAAAAGATCCAGAATTTGTATCCAAATGTCTCCTGAGTAATTCAGTGTTATCTCCCTAGGTTTTACATTGTTTTCTTATGTTATTTGTTGACTAATCCAAAAATCAGATTGTTATTTTTGTTTTATTATCTTACATCTTCAAATACACAAGTAGAAAAAATTTTTTATTTTCCCTCTTAAATATCTAAAACTACTGTTTTAATGCGAGCATTACTACTGTCCTTGCCATTATTCATGATTTATTATATCTTGTTGTGTTTATTTATTAAATGTCTATTTTTTTTCTTTGAATTCAAGTAACTCCAAGCTCCCAACTTGTCTTCTAGACTTGTCTTTTAATATGCAGTTTGTTCATAGCATTATCCTAGCATTGTCTTTTTTTTTATTACTTTCATTCTTAAATTTAAAAAGTTCCTTAGCCTTGCAAGCCTTGTGTTTTGTGCTCAGAGCTAAGTATTGCAGGTCCATTTCCATGAAGACAGCATTTAATTATAGAAAAAACAAGTGTTCTTTTCAGATTTACCATAATTAAAACTTATTTGAAAAACAAGCAGGTCACTAATGTCTGTGAATTTGTCACAAATGTCTGTGAATACTTTGTGAAATATTTTTACATCTATCTCAGAATAAAGTTTTATAAGGGTTAAATTAAATGAGGTGTCATGTAAAAAACCTAAGTAGTCTAATTCATAATAGACTCTTAAAATATGCAATTAGGCCCAGATACTTCAAGCATATTCTTATCCCTTGCCATGTCAGGATACTTTTAGAACAATGAGTTGATAATGTTTTTAACTTCTTTGTGTCTTTGATCATGCTATCCCATCTTCTTTCTATGTATTACTTAATTTTGGGCGGGGGCGGGTGGGAGTGAGAAGCCTAGCAAATTCTTATTGTAATAATAAATTGGGTTTCTAATGTTTAAATTATGGACTGTATTTATGGTTTAATATTACAAATGATATAAAATTTATAAGTACTGAATTGAAATTTATAATAGCTCATTTTTTCATATCACTTATATGATGTATATATCTAAAAATATTTTAAGACAATCTTAACTATGTCATTTTTTATTGAAGCTTGGCCATAAACATATTTAATTATATTCAAGTATCCTCAGATTTGCTTCGTAGGAATTGATAAACAGTTAAGAAAAGAATATTACTCATTTTAAAAATATTCGTGAGGCAATGGGACATATTTTGAGAACTGTGGACACAGGAGTTTTTAAAGTGAATTCCTGCCAGGAGAATTTCAGTGTATTTTTCAAACATCTGGTTTCTTATGACAGAAATTTCCTTCATGTTTAGCCAAAGGGATTTCCAAGCCAGAGATCTGAGTTTAACACTTAAGTTAAAGCTGCTATTCAAAATTCAGTTTTAGATCACATTTGGGGTTTGATAATTCTCAGGAACATTAGGTTCCTATGTGTTTTGTGTTCGTCTGAATTCAGCTGGGGAAAAAAAAAACCTTTTAATAGTTTTTTTTTCTTATCATTTCTTTTAAATGATAAAAACATGACGTTAATCCACCTTGATCTTTTTGGAGAATATTTTATTCTGGTTACTTTTAAACAGGCATCACTTTGAACATAAATAAGTTTGCTATTATTGCATATACTTAAAATAATTATTTGTATCTTTCTCCTTATATATCTATTGATTTCTTTTATTTTTAAATATATTATATTTAATATGATTTGAGATTATTAATAAAATCCCATTCTTTGACGTCTTCAGAATTATCACCAGTAAAACCTGCTTTGTTACTATAACCACAGTGCATGTTTGCACTTTTTAGTGTCCTGTTTGGTCTCTTCAGTGCAAAAAGTATTTTTAATGTCTTTGTTTTATGCAATAAAAATGGCAGTCCTAAAATATTTTGATGAATGCTGTTATCGTCACAAGGAATAGGTATTGTATTCAAAGTGATTAAAGGAGAATTTGAGCATGTTTTATAAAATTATTTGTGCTATTAACATTGTACATTTGACAACAATTCCAAATTTCAAAGCAGAAATAATCTATGTATATCAGGAAACCCAAATAAGTAACCAACGCAGAAACTGTATATGAATTAACATTAGGTTTTATCAGAGACACAATGTGGTATTAGGGCAAGGGACACAGTGATCATTAATAGGAATTTCGTTGAAACTGGTCTTGTGATAAAACACACAATGAGAAGACATACAAATATGTGATAATTAGTGTAAATGCAATTATAGAAGAATACAATTATTTGTCAGCAGGGAATTGAGAAAAATTAAAGAATCTGGGGACCATTCCCCAAGAGCCAGAGAGAGGAAAATTGTTATCAAGATATATTGTCAAATAAATCAAATGTACCTTCAGAATAAGTGGGAAGGATGGGGTTTCCCATCATACCTGTTTTATTCTCAAAAATAAAGGACCAGTGTAACTAAGGAATAGCTGTATCTCCCATTAAAGGAGTACACTTCTATTTGATAATAAAAATATATTTTCTAAAAGTTTTTTCTATAGGAAAATATGAGGATTTGCTGAAATTAACTTCTCACATTTTCCCTAATATAATGTGTTATTCAGCGATCCTATTAAAATTAATCTTAGAAATTCAAATAGTAGTGGTAGATTGTTTTAGTTTATTATATTTTATTTATCTTTAATTGTAATAGATTTTTAAGAATGAGAAATTATCTGTACTCTTATAATCTAAGATTAAATATTCTAAAATTATTACTCCTAACATTATAAAAATTGTATTATATTAGACGTTTATAATTTCTATTGCTTATTTTAATCAGTTATGAATAAATATCAACATTTTATGCCATGTTCTATAAAATATTTTCAGGTGTTTTTGAGAGTAGTGAATGGTGTTCAGTCTAGGATAGTTTTCTAGTCTGAATATTTTTGTAGTTTAATTTTTTTTCTTCTTTCAGTAGTCCTTTCCTTTGCCAAAATGAATGCTTATTACCTTATGTAGAAAATTCTGGATCATCTTTTTTTTTTTCTTATTTTTTTTCTGCATTAAAGACTAAACCAAAAGTTGTGGCTTAAGGCAAAATTTTTATTGTGTTTTTTTTTTTTTTATTTTACGTGTCAGAAATTCAAGAAGAATTTCACTTGGTACTTTGTATTCTATATGGCATCAGCTAGGGACATTGAGGCTGGCTTATCATCTTTGAAGATGGGTCACTCACATCTGGCAACTAGTATTGGCTGTTAGTTCAGCACTCAATTGAGAAACTCAAGGACCTCTTCACTGAAATGCATAGTTTCTCAGAGAATCAAAACTGGGTTTCAACACATAGAAAGTGTAAATTGCCATTCTCTTAATTCCTGGACCAAAAAACTGACAATAAAATTTTTTTTTCACATACTGTTGGTCAGAGAGCCTTAGAACTTACTCAGATTCAGTGAGAGGAGGCACAGACCCTACAACTAATGGAAAGAATGTTAGTAATCTGTATATGGATCATACATGGATGAGAACCAAATGAATTCTCACATCAGTCTGATTTCAAACAAAAAAAAGTTTTGTGCTTCTGGATGTAAGAATGTTTGATCAGCAGAAAAATTATTACATACATTTACCTTGCTCACTGTACTTTTTAGATTGGGTCATTGAACCAATCACTGGCAGTGCCATTATTGAAACTTTCCCCCCACCCTCTTTGGTGATTCTTAGAGCACTTCAAAGACATATTAAAGCAGGGAGCTGTAGACATAACAGACAGTAGAATCAGTGCCTGTGAAGAGAAAATGGTGAATATCAGAGATATCTTCCTTTCTTCTTCATTACTTAGAATGGTAACAACAAAATTCTGAGACAGATTAAACCAGACTTTTTGATCCCAGTTTGAGTGAAGCACTTAGCTAAATCATGCATGAATTTCTTACACGTGGGAGTAATAAATGCACATTTTTGTTAAGCCCCTAGGTTTGTGGTAATTTGTTACATAACATTAGAAAACTAATATTATGATATCTTTCAAAAACAGGATCTCTTATTTTTAATTTAAGTAAATAAATCTGTATGTTCTTTATTGTTCTTGTTCTATGTCCCCTTTAAGAAATTACTGGCTATTTCAAGATCGTAGATACTTTATCCTCTGCTGTTTTCTGAAATATGTATTCTCTTGCTTTCTTCATTTGAATCTATAATCTATTTAGAATTTGGTATATGGTAGATGATAGAATTCATAGTTTATTATTTTTTTATATAACTGTAGAATCCAACATCTTGATTTTAAAATACTACATTTTACACTACTCTGCAGAGCCACCTTTCCAGTATATAAAGATGCATTTATATCTGAGTCTCCTTGGAATTCTGAATCTGTTTCATTGATTTAGTTGTCTGTCCTTGTGCCTATGACATCCTGGTTAATTATAGTAACTACATAATTATAAGTTAATATACAGTGAACTCAGTTTTTCAAAATGGTTTTAGTTATTTCTCTACCTTTTATATCCATATAAATTATCATTTTGTTCATTTTGCCACTTATATACAGACAATTTGTACACAACAGTTTTATATATATAATTGTTATGCATACAATCTTATATATACATTGATTGATTGCAGCTGGGCTGCTGACACACCTGGATGTTTGAAGAGTTCACTTCCAAGCTCATTTAGGCTGTTGTCAAAAGTCCTTCCTTTGTAACTGCATGACTGAGGGCCCTGGCATTTTGCTTGGTGTCTCCTGAAAGCTTTTAAAGTCCCAAAGTCCACTTACAGTTTCTTGTCATGTGGCCTTTATTAACTCTAGCAGGAATGATTTATTCCACATTTCTAAGACAGTGTGTTATTCAAATTAACAAATCGTGGAAGTTGCATCTCAACTCCATTGCCATGTAGTGCCTAATCACAGAAGTAACTTTTCTTTTGCTTTGCTATATTCAATCAATTAAAAGCAAGTTATAGTCTTTAAATACAAAGAATAGGGTCACACAAATCCATGGACTCCAGAAAGTGGAATATTCATTGTGTGGGAGTGTGGGGAGGGGTTCACCTTAGAATCTGTCCACTGCATACCTTAAGGAAATAAGTGTGCAAACTTCAGAGAGAAGAAATTTGCAATTATTGTACCTAGGGGTTTATGTCCATGATATATAAAGAACTCCTCCATAAATGCATAACAAAAAGAAAGAGGCTCTAAGAATACAATGGGCAAAAGACTAGAACAGAGATATCACAAAAAGGAAAATTTAATAGAATGTGAATATATGAATATATGAATGTAAATATCACTTATTATGGAAGTGAAATTAAAATCACATTGAAAATCCACTATACAAAAATGAGAAGGGCTAAAAAAATGGTTGCAAAGATCTGATATAATTAGAAGGTTCAAATTCTGATGGGAGTAAAAATTTATATAACTCTTTGAGTACAGTTAACTGATTATAACAGTGTTGTATGTAAATGCATTAAAGTAATATGTAGATGTGCTTTAGTCATATTATTACCCCATATGCCTGGAAAATAACTGAAATATCTCTCAATATTAATTTAGATAAATGCATTGCATTATATTTATAAATATAATTTTAAATAACATTGAAAACAAATGGAATATTGTTATATGCAATAACCTAGTATTAATTAAAACATGCAGAAGCAGAAAAGTAGATACTAGATTATTTCATTCACAAGAAGTTTAAAACAAAAATTAATCCAATGAAGTACAGTTCAACATTAATTACTTTTCGAGGTGAAAAGTAATGGTTATTATGTTTATTAATTTGTGTGGTGATTATATAGTTGTATTAACTTTGATAATTCATTGAGCCTTTCACACAAGATGTGTACACCTTTATGTATATTATACTTAAAAGTTGTTTTAAAAAATGTAATTCAAAATTGTGTCCTTGAAATGTTTAAATTGCGTTTCAAGTTATATGACTAAAGTATATTTAAAAAAAAAGTTCCAGAAATCTAATTATTTAATTGTTGACATTTTAAATGTGTTTGTAGAGGCATCATCTGTTTCATTTGGGGAAAATATGTCCATAAGTTAATTTACAAAATATATTGGTGTTTTCCCAAATGCACTTTAAACTATCCCACTGTATAAAAGCTATCCATATTCATTATTTTCCCAGGAGTCAATACTATTACCTTATGTCTGCTTGTTTTAGGTAAATAAATTATACTTAAAGGAAGTTTTGAAGACAAAAGTAAAACTAAAATAGTTTTGGTAGCAAAGAGTTAAAAAGTGAAAGTTCCTAGAATTAATTTACAATGAATAAATATATACAATTTTTTTGCATCAGAAATTAAGCTTAATTAATAGTTACTTTTAAAATGAATATCCAAAAGTTGACAGTTTAAATATTTTAAAAGTGTTTTCTCATCAGAGGTAGTAGAAATTTTTTGATAGAAATACAAACATGTTTTTGTATAAATGTCATAATTGCAAAGAGGCATTAATAAAATGTATTATTTTTAATATGCTGGAGTTTTAAATTAAGATATTTATGAATTTTAAGAAAAATATTCTCTTATTTCAGAAAATTTATAAATACAAATAGAAAAGCTTGGTTAATGTATCTTAAAACTCAGTTTCAAAATTAAAATTATTAAATTTTGATTTACCTTGTATTTTATATATATACTATCTCAATTAATTCTCATAGCAACTTCATGAATTAAATATTGTTGTTGTTCACATTGGATGTAGAAACTGAGGCTTAAAGGAATTAAATAACTTACTCCAGTTTACACAATTTGAGAATAGAACTGTTCTCTGAAACAATGCTCTGACACTAAATCAGTAGTGTTAGTCATTCTACAACTTTCTCATCTGGCAAATATCTTAAGTTATGTCTTTTTCACAACCTGTTTTTCTAGACTTGTGAGATATTTGGGGATGCACAAGAATATTCTTTTTTCATTATTTGTTTTTATTTTTCAATTACAGTTGAAATTCAATAATATTTTGATGAGACATTTGGTTAGACAGCATAGTGATTAGACATTTATATAATTTATGAGTGATCCCACTGAAAACTCTAGTACTACTTGGAATCATACATAGTTGTTACAATAGTATTGACCATATTCCCTGTGATGTACTTCATAACTCTATGACTATTTTGTAACTACTAATTTGTACTTAATCCCGTCATCTTTTTCACATGGTCCTCCAACCTCCCCCCACCCCACTTTCATCTGGCAACCATCAGTTTGTTCTCTGTATCTATGAGTCTGTTTCTGTTTTGTTTGTTTATTTTGTTCTTTAAATCCCATCATGTCAGTGAAATCACTTGGTATTTGTCTTTCTCTGTCTGACTTATAATATCCTCTAGATCCATGCGTGTTGTTGCAAATGGTAAGATTTCATTTGTTTTTATGACCAAGAAATATTCCACTGTACATATGTACCACATCTTCTTTATTCAGTTGTCTACTGATGCAGAAGAATATTCTTAAGATAACATTCTCTGTTCTTAAATATTGCATATAAAATTAATGACTCTAATACAAGATAGAATGTATTACACATAAAATCAAACATGTGGTTATAAAAAATTTAATTTCAACATGCTGGTTGAAATTATGAATTCAAATCTGAAACCAAATTTCAAGCCCCCTAGTGCTTTTTCCAACATTAGATGCGGTAAAGGGGATTGAAAGTATTTAAGGTTTGGTTTGGAAAGGTAGATACCTAGAATAAATACACATTTGTTATTATTTTTAACATAACAAGGGAACATGGTAAAATTATTAGTTAATCCATAATAGCATATGATAGGCAGACTAATGTCTTCTCCCATCACCACCAAAATGTCCATGTCCTAAATTCTGGAACCTATGAATATGTCATCTTATATGGCCAAAGTGACTGTAGATGTAATAAAGATTATGGATTTTAAGATAAGGAGATTATCCTAGATTATCTGGGATGAGTGGCTCATTATAATCACATAAGCCTTTATAAGTGGAGAATCTTTTCCCAGCCTCTAGCCTGGAGAGATGTAATGATAGAAAATGGTTTAGAGCAGTGGCAGCATGAGAAAGATTTGACACCTCGTTGTTGACTTTGAATTACAGGTGCTTTGTGAAAGGACTACAGAGAGTTTTATATGGGGTAAGGGTAGTCTCCAGCTAACAGCAAGGAAAGAGGCCTAGTCCTACAAGCACATAAAACTGAATTCTGTCAACACATGAATGAGCTTGAAATTTGTCTTTCTTCTAGAGCCTGCAGAAGATAAAACAGATAACACAGATAACTGACCCTTGGTTTTAGCCTGTTGGGATCCATGGCAGACATCTGATCTCCAGAACTGTAAGTTAATAAATTTGTATTATTTTATGATGCTACATTTTGGGTGATTTGTTATTGAAACACTAGAAAACTAATACATTAGCAATATAGCTTTCCAGGGATTAAGGACAGTGTATAAAATAGTACAAGTTCTATGAACGTATAAAGGATTGTGAGATGGAAGTGTTGTATTGGATATATGAAGGTAAATGACAGAATGATTGAAAATTCTCCCAAAGGAAAAGGAAAAAGGCATAGAAAGAACTACTATTCACTCAAAGATCAATCCCTGTTGTATTTCTTGAATGGATTTTAACAGCAGTGCACAGTATGATGAGACACAATCCTCACTATATTTACACTTTCTGTATCATTTTTAACATGCTTAAAATAATAATAGTTATAAATTACTGAATGTTTTCTAAAAGCATGTTGCTTCTAAATTATTTATCCCTTATGATGAATCAGTCATATAGATATTCTCCATTTAAAAATAAAATTTGGCAAAAGCATAGTACTTTGCATGGACTGTGGTGAAATATGAATGGAATATGTTCATTAAAATACATTAAAATAACAAACATTACTTTTAATGCTTTACCTTCAAATTGCAACAAAATCTCCTCATTTATGTATCGTCTTCTCACTTACTTTTGCTTTTGTTTGTTGCATCTTCTTCCTTTATCCAGTAAATAACCTAATTTTGACTTAAAATTATGTTATTTCATTGATATTGGCATATATATTATTTGAGAATATTGTCATTATAATTGACAATATTAAAACATAAGACTCATTTCAATTCCAGAATCTTTAGACACAATTATAAAGCAATGATTCTCAAATGAAATATAGTTTGAAGTTTAAAAAGAAAATAATTATAGTCAGTTGAGTATATAATATTTGTGAAACCAGGTGGGAATTCAGCATTAGAAATGATCAATCAATTTGTTTGATAAGTGATGTATAACACTAAGTAAATTGATATAAGAAAGAAAAATTACTTAATTGGAAATAATACATAAAATATAAATATGTTGATCAAGAGGAATTTCTTGCTATAGGATTATAGTAACATAACCTTATAGTATTAGAACTGGAAACTTCTTTGTGATTTTTTAATTCAAACTACTACCCAGAAGCTACTCACTACTAGCATGCCATCTACCTTTGTTTGGACATTATATGTCCACAAACCTAATTTAAAGACATTGATTTTGCATCTATAATTGTGGGAAAATCTTTCCTCATAAATTCTGCTGCCTTGTTATTCTACCTTGATTTATTGATTGTTCAATCATTTTTGAGTTTTTATTTTTTTAACAGACTATATTATGGAGTCCTTATTTTGTATTATGCTATATTATTATGACTGAAGTATAGTGATGACCATGATAGATATAATTTTTTTCTCACAGAGAATAAAGAAAAATATGTATCAAGGAATTCAATATATGCCATAAGAGAAATATATGGTGACATGGGAATACTTAGTTACATAAATTTATCAAGAAATCCTCAAAATAGAGGGAAGCAGGTTCATGAATGATGAACATGGGTTATCCAGGTGAGGATTTCTGTAAAGAGAACAGCATCCACAAAGGACCAGAGGTCACACAAGTCACGGATTTAAGTGAAAAGTAAAAGATATTCAGAAGGGCTAGAGTATTCAGAAGGGCTAGAGTATAATTATGTGGGGACCACCATTAAGCATTTGCGTTTTAAAGTAGTCTTGTGGCCAATATTAAACAATCTTAATTTTTTTCTAAGTGAACTATCAAGACTTTAAGAGACACTTGAGCGACACATTGATACAATAAAAAATAATATTTGGAATGTCAGTGTAGCAGCAATGTGGAAAATCGAAAGGAAAGACACAAGATTGGATTCAGATAATATGGTTAAAAAGAGAGACTATGGTGTCTGGAATGAGTTTTTTGGAAGAAAGGCTATATAGATACATAGTTTTTTGAGAAATAGTTAGGAAAGTGACCCAAAGACCTAAAAATTAGTTGCATGTAAGAGATATGTGAAATCATAATCACAGAAAACATCCAAGGTTTTTTGTTTTTCTTTTTCTTTTTTTTTCCTTTTGCTCCTTGGTCTTAAGTAGAATTTTGTAAATATGCTGACTATATCTTATTTTTCTTTCATATTTCTTTTAACTTCTCTTCACATCTATAGCACAATCAGGTTTAGTTTCCAATGCTAATATTCCTCAGTTTTATTTTATTATATGATTTCAATACCATTTACATCTCGATGAAACCTTAGTGTGTTAATGGCCTTTTTTAAATTTTATTTTTAAATTATTTTTTAAATTAATTTTTATTATGGTGACATTGGTTAACAAAATTCAGTAAGTTTCCGGTGTACAATTTAACAGTAAGGCATATATATCTATAGTATTGTGTGTTCACTGCCCATAGTTAGATTTCTTTCTGTCACCACATATTTGACCCCTTTTATCTCATCTACCTCTCCCCACTCCCTCCTCCCTTATGCTCTGATAACCACTAGTCTATTATCCATGTCAATGAGTCTCTGTTTATTTGTCCTATTGGTTTATTGTATTTAGGTTGATATCCTACATATAAGTGATATCATGTGGTTTTCAGCTTTTTCTGTTTGGCTTATTTTGCTTAGCATTATTATCTCAGGGCCCATCCATGTTGTTGCAAATGGCAGTATTTTATTTCTTCTTATGGCTCAGTAATATTTCATTGTGTATATGTACCACAGCTTCTTTAGCCAATCATCTATTGTAGGACACTTTGGTTACTTCCATGTCCTGGCCACTGTGAATAATTCTGCTATGAACATCAGTATGCAAATATCTTTTTGGATATGGGTTTTCAAGTCTTTGGGGTAAATACACAGTAGTGGGATTGCTGAATCATATGGTAGATGAATTCTTAGTTTTTTGAGGAACCTCCATACTGTTTTTCATAATGGCTGCACCAATTTGCAGTTCCACCAGCAGTATATGAGAATTCCTTCCCCCTCTGCACAACCTCTCCAACACTTGTTATTACCTGTCTTATTGATAAGAGCCATTCATATATGTGTGAGGTGGTATCTCATTGTGATTTTGATTTGCATTTCTCTAATAGCTAGCGATGCTGAGCATCCTTTCATGTTTGTTGGCCATTTGTATGTCTTCTTGGGAGAAGTGTCTGTTTAGGTCCTCTGTCCATTTTTTAATTGGATTGTTTTGTTGTTGTTGTTGTTGTTGTTGTTGTTGTTGTTGTTACAGAGTTGTATGAATTCTTTGTATATTTTGGAAATTAGGCCCTTATCAGAGGTGGTGTTTACAAATATCTTTTCCTATTTGGATGGTTGTCTCTTTATTTTGTTAATGGTTTCTTTTGCTGTGCAGAAGCTTTGAGTTTGATGCAGTCCCATTCATTTATTTTCACTTTTACTTTTCTTGCCTTTGTGGTTAAATTCATAAAATCCTCAGTTCTATGTAATTTATTGTTTCAGGTCTTATATTCAGGTTCTTCATCCATTTTGAGTTAATTTTGGCATGTGGTGATAAACAACAGTCTAGTTTCAGTCTTTTGCAGGTGGCTTTCCAGTTTCCTCAGCACCATTTACTGAAGAGGCTTTCCTTTCTCCACTGTATATTTTTGGCTCTTTTGTCCAAAATTATTTGCCCATATAAATATGAGTTTATTTCTGAACTCTTGATTTTGTTCCACTGGTCTGTTTTTCTGCCAATACCATGCTGTTTTGATCATTGTCACTTTGTAATATAATTTGAAGTCGGGCAGAGAAATACCTCCAGCCTCATTCTTTTTTTCTCAGGATGTTAATGGCTTTTTAAAAGTACTCTAACCTCAATAAAAATACTACACTTATGTAGTTTCACTGATTGAAAATATAATGGAACTGTTATTTCTAGTATTTTTTAAAATTTATTTATTTAAATTAGTTTCAAGTATACAGTGCATTTGTTAGACATCTATATAGCTCATTAAATGATCCCCCCAATTGTTCTCTCCCTCCCCTGGCCCTCAACCTAGCGAACATATTAATGCTAACTGTATTTCTTCTGCCGTGCTCCCCATCCTCATAACCATCTATCATTTACTAATTGTACTTCTTTAAGCCTTCACCCTATTCTCCCAGACCTCCAAATCCCCACTCCTCTGTACGTCACCAGATTGTCCACCATATTTGTGAGTTTGATTTTGACTAGTTTGTTCTTTTTGTTCCTTGGATTCCACATATAAGTGACATCATATGATATTTATCTTTCTCTGTCTGACTTATTTTACTCTGCATAATAACCTCTAGGTCCATCCATGTTGTTGCAAATGGTAGGATTTTATTTTTTTTAATGGCTGAGTAATATTGCATTGTATATATTAAATATAATTTCTTTATCCAGATGTCTGTTGATGGACATTTAGATTGCTTCCATATCTTGGCTATTGTAAATTGTGCTGCCATGAATATTGGAGTGAACAGATCTTTATGAATTATTATTTTGGTTTTCTTTGGATAAATACCCAGGAGTACAATTGCTAGTATTTTGAAGAAAAATATTTTAAAGACAGTTTATGGTGAATTAATAGTTTTAAGAACTATATTATACCTCAAATACTCCTTCCAATGATTTGATCCCAAGCAGGTATTCATAAGTCCTCAACAATTGATTGTTTTTTTCTGTATATAATTTTAATTAGTAATTTAGTTAATGTTTACATTTATATATTAGTAATTAAGAAGTGCATTTTGCTTTTTAGAATGTAGAAACATTAGAAGAAAGATTTTAATCTTTTTTAACTATTAATCTTTATATTTTTGTATGTTTAAAATGAAGATGTGAATTCCTTTGTGTATGTTTATATTTACACCCACACTTATGTATATACATATGTGTATATGTGTGTGTGTGTTTATTTAATTTCCTAAAAGGAAAGAAAGCATCATTTTGAGTACATTTTACATGAGTGGTATCATAATTTGAAGGTGATTTGGTAAATTGATTTATTTTCCAAATATGCCTAATAATCTATACATATGAGCATATATATTTCTCATCAATTATTTTTAATGATTTTTAGCATTTTATATTAAAATTGTGTTATAGTGTCGTACAATCTAATGATATATATTGAAGTTTAAAATTTATTTTTTAAAACAAATGTAGATTTTGGCTTATATATATTGGCCAAGTAAATGAAGAAAAAATAACTTGAAGTAAAGCAAAATATTATAAATATTATTAACTTCTCATTTTACTCAGCACTCTTTAGGAATACCTTATTTCCTCAAAGCACCTTGGTAATTGATTTATTATTTACTGATTGTGCTAAATGTTAACAAGAGATAGTAGACTGAAGTGATATAGATTGCAAAATTTGACAAGGGTGTCCCAGTTCATATTAACAGAAACTATGAGAAAAATACTTCTAAGATTTAGATAACTATATTGTTTTTTTTCAGTAATCACTCTTTCTTCCTCAGTGCCATAGAAAAACTTATGTAGAAAGAAATTGATATTACAAAATTGTCCCCCTCTTCTCAACCATTTATTCAACTCAACTTCACATTTCTATAATCTACACTTTTCAGGATTAATTTTTCCCTCCACTCCATAAGTCTTAATTAAAGAAGTCCTCTCTCGGGAGTAGACATGTGTTATAAAATCCAGCAGCAGCTGATTTTGGTGTTCTTTTGGAATGTAGCCTTTGAAATAACTGGTTAAAGAAAAGAACTTATGATTGATTCAGGTAGAGTTACATTGTTGTAATTTACTTATTGATTGTATAAGTGGCTCTATGTACTTGCCATAAATGGCATTCATTTCCATTAATTTTGGATTATTCTTGGGTTCATGTGAATTATTTAGGAGAGAAATTCGTGGTGTAGGATTGAGAATACATAAAGCTCTATAATTTCAGATCTTATTTACAATGTGATTTATGAAAAGCAACATTAAATTTGCTGCATAGAATAAAAATCCAAATGTAATCTAAAGATAATGTGAAATTCCCCAGAAGATTTCCCTATTAAAAATAAGGAGTTGACTCTAAAATCAAAATAAGACAAACAAATGTATTGTCTCCACAAGATTCATACCATGGGATAGTATAAAGATAATTTTTAGACATATATTCAGTGGTGGTGTCACTGGGCTATCAATTAATAGATGCCGAAGATAATTCTATGTGTTCACAATTTGGTCCTAGATTTATATAGGGAGATTTTTGCAGAAAGGATTTTAGTAATACAAATACAAAATATGTTTATACAAGAATGGCTTAAAAGTACGTATAAAGGGGTAAAGAGACATTAGAGTCAAAAGTATTAACCAATCAACTTGAATATATGGAATAATGAAAACTATTGATTCAAAAATTACTTCATATTTCCTTGGTCAGAACATCAGAGAAAGTATATCATTACCATTCATATGAAAATGTTGTATATAAATAAAATATTGAGAGCATTAAGGCCTTTGTCAAGAACCAATTCAGTAAAGTGTAATTGAGACACAAGTATAGATTTTGAGAAAAAAAAAACCTTTTCAGTAGATAAATAAGCTGTAATATATTGAAGCTATTTCTCCTGTGTAGTTTCACTTTGTCTTACTTAATTACATAATTGTGATTAAAGAACTAAAATTAATTTAACTCCACTTCTCCAGAATGGCTTGATCTGCATAAAGTCTATTCCCTTATGAAATTAATTTAGGTTGAATTTTGGTCTATTATTTTGAAAGCTAAGGAAAAATCACTCATTCTGTTTTTCTTATAAATTCTCTCAAAGTAAATTAGTGGTCACATTTTTGTTTCCTTTATAATGTGTTACTAGCACTTCAATTAAGATTTTTTTATTTGTATATATTCATCACTTAATGAGATAAACTTTCTTAGTATGGTGAAAGAACTTTGTTTATAATTTATAAAGTTCAGATTCAATATGTCTTGCTGAACAATGGACAGAGTAATGAATGAAATGTATATTCAAAATAAATAATTTCTTCAACTATATAAATGTGCCAAGGTAAAATGCTGATTTTTATAACACAATGGCTGCTAAAATGAAGCTTCTACCTTCTTTTCATCCTGCTCATATAACTCTGTTCAGTTTATTCTGTAAGCACATTAAGAAAAATCAAATGGACAAGAAACTGATGTTTTAAAGAATGCATTTAGAAAGAGACTAGAGGTTTTGCTACCTCAGCTGGGCAGTATAGCATTTACCCTTTTTCAGTGATCTGTGACTACATTTGGACTGTCAAGATAGTAGTAGAAGCCAGGAACATCTTTACCATCTGTGCTTGGCAACTGTTTTATAGAGTGACTGCCAAAGGAGAAACAGCTTCTTTTAGTACATACCTCAGAGCCATTTTTTCTTCCTTTTAACACTGTATGAGGTTACATTACAGATGACTTTGCAGCCTAGTAGTGGGCTAGTTGAAAATATGAAGACTGTACAAAATTTAGTAAATCTCCAAGTTAGAGAAAGTATTTTCCATCTAAATATTTCTATGTATAATCCATCTGAAAAGCATATACATTTACTATATTGTGATTTGACAGAAATGCTCTCTTCTGAAATGCCAGGAGGAGGAGTTTAAAAGCCTAAGTTAGAACAAAAACAATCTCATATTCTGAATTCAACAACTTTCATAAATAGAGTAATGAATGGGAGGGGCTAATTTTACTATATCTTTTGCTTTATTGGATAATTTTGCATTATTCTACAATAGAGATACTGTACATGAAAATAATGAACAAAAAAAGATGAGATACACACTGAAGTAAGGAAGAACATAAAGGTATGTAAATGAAAAAGCTTCGGAAGCTAAGCAGTGTTGGGCCTGGTTAGTACTTGGATGGGAGACCACCTAGAAAGACCAGGTGCTGTAGATTTAAAAAAATTTAAAAATAAGGGATTGTAAACTGACAAGGTCTTTGCAATCTGTGAGGTCAACCAAGGGTTGTCTTGCTTAAAAAATAAAAATAAATTAAAAATAAATTAAATAAAATTTTAAAAGCCTGCCATCAAAATTATTTTTCAGTTAGAATGTATATATTCAAACCAAAAAATGCTTAAATATATATTAACATATTAATATATTAATACTCACTGTACTCATGGTATTGTGTCTGATGTCACAAGTGATACAAACACTCATTGTATGCTCCTGAACTAGTCCATAAACTCTGTGATGAGAGGAACCTTATGTATGAAATTATTACTGAAACATGATTTATACGTTTTTGCACCCATTGAGTTCTGGATAAATATTTTTAAGTGAATGCACATCAGTTAATAACCATTCTCAAATAGCTTATAACCTTTTAAAAGAAATACTTATATAAATAAGCTTAACACAAGCAAGTTGTGAAAGCTATTATCAAAATTACAAAAACTTTCTATTGTGTTTTCAAAAGATGATGTTCATGTATATTAGAAGTAATCAGGAAATATTATTTTAAATAGAATTAAAGAATATATAGGAAAATGGCACTAAGGAATATATGAGAGTATATTGTGTGCTAAAGGAAGTAAAAAGTTAAGTAATAGTAACTAGTTGGTTTGACTCCTGCATTACATATGGGTTGGGGAATAACAGGAAATAATACAGGGAAGCTGATGTCATTTTATACATTGTCCTTATTATCTGGCTTAAGAATTGTATATAATTAGATAAGAAAAGAAGGGAGGTAATGAATCAATACATTAAGCACAGAAGTATTTTAGAAGCACTTTAAGAATATTAAGCCATATATATGTGTATGTAAGGTAAATTGTGAAAAGGTACTGAATGCAGGGCAGCTGATGACTAGAAAGGAAGACAATGATAAAGAGGGCTTGAATTAAAGTGGTGGCTCTGGGAATAGGGTAGACTCAAGAGAAGTTCAGTTTTATAACTGGAATAATACTGAGGTCTGTCTTTGCCTGCCAACATCTCTAAACACTCATACAATACCAAAATTTTGGATGTTTTTTGAGTTAACAAAAGCAAAAAAATAAAAGAAACTTAAATTCCTCTTTTAAGCATCTCGTTTTCTCCCTGCGTTTTCCAGTACATATTTCTCCTCTGATCTCTCTTAACTTTCTTTTACTATTGTCAGGTCACCTTTCTTTTTAAAAAAAATCTTTTTCTGAAACATAATGCAAACTGTTTTAAAGATACATAACTTTTAGGAAATATTGCTTTTACAATTCTCAGTTTTTTGTCTCAAGAAAAGAAAATCCCACCTCCAATTCCTGACACTGAGATTTTGGTGAATTAATTTTTATATTAACAAATATATAAAGGCAAGTCAAGGTTGATGAATATATAAAGGAAATCTGTGACAGGTAATAACAAATTGATTGTTTATATTACTCCAGTCCGATATCTAAAAGATGATCTACCAAACTTATTAATTGTGATCCTAGATTTTCTAATTAATTGTAGCTTATGATTCATATAAATTGTTTGACAGAGTTCAAGGTACATACTAAGTACTTAATTATTGGCTACTACAGTCATTTGAAGTAGATAAATTCAAGCTGTTCTCTCTTTAATTTATTTGGTCTAATAATCATTGAGCTATTTCCCTGAGAATTTCAAACAATGCTAGATATATATTCAAATTGAAATACACATAAATCAGTTATATAAGAAAACTCAAGAGAATTGAATAAGAAAAACTAAGAGATCTTTGCTTTGAAAGTATTTACACAGACAGTGGCAAAAGCAGAAGAGATTGCCAGCGAAAGTATAGCTATATGCCTTAAAAAACAGGATGAGGGAAAAAATGAAATGTAGAAAAAAGAGTGAATCTCCAAAAATGCCTAGATTTGAGTAAAAAGAATGAAGAAAATAAGAATGAGTACTGCAATCAAATGATAGCCTGTAATCAAATGATTAAGGGACCTGGAATAAAAAGAAGTTGTTGTTATGACATATGTCATAAGAGAAGACTGGAAAATGGATATATTGAGGGAGATTTCATTGACTTTTTCACTGTTATGGGGAGATGCAAAACATGATTTCTATGAATAAGTTAAGACAAGACATGATCACCATTGCTATTTATTTTTTAATTTTTGTTATGGTAACATTGATTAATGAAATCCAGTAAATTTCAAGTGTAAATTTAACAGTAAGACATGTATATATATGGCATTGTGTGTTCACCACCAATAGTTAGATTTCTGATACACTGTATAAACAAGTTAAAAGTACTCATATAATCATATCAATAGATGCAGAAAAAGCCTTGACAAGATACAGCATCCATTTATGATCAAAACACTTAACAAAATTGGTATAGGAGAAAAATATCTTTATATATTAAAGTCCGTCTATGATAAACGCTCAGTCAACACTAACAACCTTTCCTCTAAGATTAGGAACAAGACAAGGCTGTCCGCTATCACCACTGTTATTCAGTATAACATTGGAGGCCCTAATGAGTGCAATCAGGCAAGAGAAAGATATAAAAGGCACCCAAATAGGAAACGAAGAAGTCAAACTGTCTCTATTTGCAGATGACATTATTCTCTATGTAGAAAACTACTGCTATTTAAAGAGGTTTGGAAACAAAAGGAACACTTCCACAAAGTGTGAGTTTCTGGTCACATGATTTAACCACACAGAACCTGCATGACTGCTCATAAGGAAGTAACAGAAGGGGCCAATCTGAACATAAATGGGCTCTTAATTGTATGACCTTTCAATATGTTCTTACCTTAATGCCTATAACTCTGTGTAATAAGGAGATAAGCTAAAAGCATGAAGGTGTAGTAAGTTCAAAAAATGCTGATGTTTTCTTGAAAAAAGATATTTACTTCCATCCTCAAACCTTTCCCCAGGACTTGAAGGTATCACCAGCACCCCAAACCCTAGGGTGGGAAGGAAACTGGGCTTGGAATCAGGTTTCCTATGAGGGAGGGCAGATGTCTGGCTCTGCCTGTCCAGCCCAGGGTGCCATAGCAGCAAGAAGCTGCTAGGGAAGAATGTATGTGGAAGTTCAGACAATCTACGCATCCAGCCTTAGGTCTTCTCAAGTGTGAGAGTGGGATGCATCCAGGCTTGCTGGCACCCACATATGTCTGGAGCCCTATAACCTCCTCTGACAGTGGTCTTCTGGCATCCTTGGCCCTTGGAATAGCTGAGGTTAGATGAGACTGTGCACACAAAACACCAGGGCCACACCGGCTCATCCTCAGAGCTTCAGGGCTTGTGATGGGCTCAGAAATAAATGAATGAATGAATGAATGAATGAATGAATGGAGGGCTCAATGAATGAATTCTGTTTATTATAGAAAAACTTACTATAGACTACTTTGAGGCAGACCCTGTTCAAGAAACTGTTGTTGTCAAATAATATGAAAAATACATGTGCCTTAATGGAATTTACATCACAGTTGGGAGAGGGTTCCAGAAAATGAAGTAGTAAAATTACAAACTAACAAGATAGTTTGGATATTAATATATATGAAGCACATTAAAACAATATGACAATAAAAAAGAGAATTGGATGCATGGAATCCTTTTACATAGGCGGCTGAAAAATACCTCTCTGGAATAGTGGCACTGCCTAGAGCCTTGAAGCTGAGAAACTAGCTACGATTTGAAGCCCTAGGGGGAGAGTTTCTAGCTGTGTAATCTGTTGTACATGCAATGACTGAGCTTGGCATTTTAGGAAATAGATGAAAAGCCAATGCACTACACAGTCATAAGTAAAGGAGAAAGTTGTAGAAAATTGGTGTAGTAATAATTGAACTATTAAAAAAGGAAGATGGAAAATGTCTGCATGGGTGAAAATAATTGATGAGAAAATGCTGGAAAGTCAAGTAGAGATTGGATCAGACTAACCTTTTACTTACAAAGATATGAAGAATATTTTGTTGTCTGATGCACGAGAGTGTTTTTGAAGTAGAGATCAGAAATTTAAAGATCCGTGTTTATTTTGTAAGCCCTTATTCCCAGCAACATAGTAAGCAATCTTCTGAGAAAAAAGGGAGTAAACATAGATTAGTTATACAGAAAGGGTAAGCAAATTTGGATCAGTTTTTCAGGAAATGCAATAGGGTATAACAAGTTATTTATACCCAATCACCAATTAGCATGCATTCATACATTAAACGATTTTAAAAATTAATTTATTGGAGTAACATTGGTTAATAACATGTTTCAAATGTACAGTTCTATAATACATCATCTGTATTCTGCACAAACATTTATTAAGCATTTACATCTGTGAGATAAAGGATGAGGCACTGAGAATATAAAAAATAAAACAATGTAATCCCTGTCATCGGTAGTTGATACTTGGGTAACAGCACAATGAGGACTCTCATGAGTTTGTCCTAGATCTCATCAACATAAATTTCAAAATTTATCCAACAAGTCATAAACACATAAATAACAATAAATATCTTTATTTCATTCTCTTCCATTAATAGCAAAATATTTAGTATGTGCACTTTGAAAATTTGCATTAATGACAGTTTGGAGAATAACACATAACCATGAATTGGCCTCAGGCCTGTAATTTGCTCTGTTGACAGACGTAGAAACTGGTAATGCAGAGTGAATCATAAATGCTATCTTGAATTAATGCAGCTGCTTGCTGTTACATCCAATTATTTATATTCAATTTCTTCACTCAGATCTATTAAAATATGTAGAAACATATGGAATTTACTTTGATCCTTAGCATCTATATATGCAATGCCAGTGAACACTAATTTATGTGTAGATATATAGTTCTGATTCTGAAATCTGAAGTCTTACAAAATTGAGCAGTACTCTTTGTCAGCTACGATGAAATGATAGTAAATGTCAAATGTTTTGTGCAAAGATACATTACTGTTTATCCTCGGCTGGGTCAATAATAAATTGTTAGCCAACACCTTCTAAGGTCTCCTAATAAATTGTTGAATTAATTAGTGTGCAGTAAAGATACTGATATTTCTGTATCAGTTCATAATTATAATTTTGGCTTCCGGTGTGTATTTTATTAAAGTATTTAAATGTTTTTAAATTTTACAAATGGCCTGACATAGTAAACACTTTCTAACTAATTATGTCCCAGATAATCTTTTTCTATATTATTTCTATATTTAGAAATATTTCTAATTATTTCCATATTATTTTCCCTGTTTTCAGATCTCTCCTCACCATCTGTTTATCTAAAATTGTAGAACTATAACAGATAAAAACATATTTTAAACTCACTGAAAGACAATCAGTCTATTGCCACAGTCCCAAATCTTTACTCCAGAATTTTCTTCTGTGGTTCAATAGTTCCAATTTTAGTTGGACACTAAAATATTTGTTTCAAAAAGTTCAAAGTTGTCATGTACAGAGTCTGATTAAATTATCCATTGATCCAATGAATATAAAATATATAAAAATCTTGATTTCTCTTCTGCAAATTTTTTCTCTTTCAAAGCTCTCATTAGCTAGACCACACACAGACACACAAAAAAATACAACCACAATTATAAAAGTTGTTTCTATATATCTTTTGTTACATCTCATTCAACCAATTAGTTCTCAAAAGGGTTGAATAAAATTTCAAAATATTTTCTCAAATGCCCTTTTTTACAAGTTATACTTGTAAAATAATTCTCTTTAATAATGATAATTGTATTTTCTTCATTTTTGTGTCTCTATTATCTGGAACTGTAATCTTTCCAGAGTTAGTAATTTAAAAATATTTCTTGAATCAATAAGCATAATAAGAGAGAGAAAAAATGAGACAAAGTGCAATTTCAGTTTATTCTTTCAACAAATTACCTACTGAGTATTTACTATATACCAGGCATGGGGAACATACAATATATATTTGATGAAGCAAAGGATAGAGGCTCTGTCTTTCAGAATTTTTATATGGTAGAGAAGGCAAACTTGTAATAGCATTAGTATATATTCTAATGTGGTAAATTTAAAATATTAAATGGTACAAGTAAAAATCTTAATAAAATCTTCTGTGGAAAAGGATTAGGGATTTGAAATCCTTCAAAGATGTCAGAGAGGAAATATTCAGAAAGAGATGAAGGAGAAGGTGACCCGTCATGGGAAACTACGAGTAACTTACTGTGGTTGGATCAAAGATTGCAAAAGTGACTATCATAGGTTGATACTTGAGAGGTATTAGTAGGAAAACAAAAATTACTAATGGCAATTAAAGAGTTGTTATATTCCAGGTTCTGTAAACTGCCATTTGTCTATCTTTGATCATTTACTTCTCACAGTAACCGTATAGGCTAGAAGAACTTGGGGGAAAACCTTACATAATAAAAAGAGGTGAAATAGAGATATTTTGCAAAGGAGATACTAAAAGGAGTATGAAGACAGTAAAATTATAAATAAGAAAACTGCTTAAGAATTATTAAAGAATTTATATACATAGTTGGAAAGCTTGATCATTTTCAAAATATTATACTACCATCTATTAGACTGCTCAGGCTGCCAAATGAAATACCATAGACTAGGTGACTTAAACAACCAAAATATATTTTCCCACAGTTCGAGAGACTGGAAGATTGGTTTAGCTAGCAGGATTGGTGACTTCTGAAGGTGCTCCTCCTGGCTTGCAGACAATTGTAGTCTCACTGTCTTCTCACATGACCTTTCCTGGGTGTGTGCTGTGGAAGGAGAAAGATCTTTCTTCCTTTTATAAAATCACTAATTCTATGAGTAACTTTATGATCTCATTTATCCCAAAATTTTTCCTCCAAGCACTATCTGCAAATTTAGTCATATTGAGGGGCTTCAACTTATAAAGTTTGAGGAGACACAGTTCAGTCCATACCATTTGCTCCCCGTCTTTCAAAATTCATGTCTTTCTTACATGCAAAATAGATTCATTCCATTCCAACAGCTTCAACAATCTAAACTCATTCCACCATCAGCTCTGAAGTGTAAAGTTCAAACCTCATCTAAATATGTAAGTCCAGTATGGGTAATATTTGAGATAAAATTCTTGAGGCAAAATTTATTTTCAGCTGTGAACCTGTGAAACCAGACAAGTTATTTTATTCCAAAATACAATAATTAAATGTCACAGGCGAAGATAGACATTTCTACTCCAAAAGGGAGAAAAAGAGAAGAAAGGAGTATGGGACCCAAGCGAGTCCACAATTTAGCAAGGCATATTCCATTAGATCTTAAGTTTTGAGAATAATCCCTTTTGGTCTGATACTCTGTTCTTCAGGCCCCCTGGTGTGGTAGTGTCACCTCTACATCTCTAGGTCCAGGTGATCTGGCCCTACCGAGCAGGACTTCAGCTTCTGAAACACTGCCTGGCCAGAGCCCCTCACCCAAGGTTTTGGCAGCCCCAAACCCTTGCTCTGCAGGGCAGTCCTGTCACCAAGGCTTGGGGCAGAGGCTGTCTATCCTGTTGAAACCAAGTTGGTGGCCCTGATGATCTCTGAATCACCTTTGGGTCATTCTTCTATCTTCTTGAAGAATAGTAAATGTTCATAGCTAAAGACAGCTGAATAACCCTATCATCCTGTTCTGCCAAATCTAAGAAGTCTGACAACCCTCCTTTATTTAATCCCATTTCAGTCCCCTTCTGTGCAAACTGCAAGTATTTCTGTTTACATAATCTTATAAGATCTTCATCCATTGATAGTCCAGCCACAATTCTGATATTCTCTTTAGAACATCCTAATTTTTTACAATATTGATCAGCTGAGAATTTTCTGTCTTCAAGTTCTGGTTCCATTTTACCTAATAATTCCCTTTTTTAATTCATCTCTTCTCACATTTTACTATGAGCAGTCTAGAGGAACAAAGTTGCTCCTTCAATATTTTGCTTAAAAATCTCATCTAAATATGCATTTTTATTGTTCACAAGTTCTACATTCCACAAAACAGTAGAACATCAATACAATTCAGCAGTCAAGTTTTTTGCCACTTTATAATAAGTATCACTTTTACCCCAGTTTCCAATAACATGTTTCTCATTTCCGTCTGAGCCTTCACCAGGATGGCCTTTACTGTTGTTTTTACCAACATTCTGTTCATGATTATTAATGTATTCTTTAAGATGAAAGTTTTCTCTCTAGCTTTTCTCTTTGTGAGTACTCTCACCAGAATTCACTTTACTGTCCATATTTTTAGCATGCCTCTCAAAACTCTTTCAGCCTATACTCTGTCCTAAAGCCAAGTCCACATTTTTAAGCATTTACTAAGGTAGCACCTAGATCTTGGCACTAAAATCTATATTAATCTGCTAGGGTCGCCATAACAAAATATAGACAAAATAGACAGAATTGCTTAAACCATTGAAATGTATCCTCTCATAGTTCTGAAGATTGAACATTCACGATCAATGTGCCAACAAGGTAATGAGAATTCTCTTCCTTGCTTGTAGCCATTCACCTCTGGTCATGTCCTCCGATGACCTCCCCTCACAGTATACAGAGAAGGGGGAGAGGGAGAGACATTTCTTTTTATAAGGGAAAAAATCTCATCAGATTAGGACTCTACCCTTGTGTCTTCATTTAACTTTTATTACTTCCTGAAAGACCTGTCTCCAAATATAATCACATTGGGTTTCAGGAACATAATTCAGTCCATAAGACAATATTGAGTTCTTTCATACCATATTAAATTTATTTACATAATTAATTAAACTTGGACCTATCCTGGATTATATGCTAAGAATTTTATTTATCTTAATTGGCTCTTGCAAGTTATCTTATTTGTGAAAATTCTCATTTTAGAATCACTTACATGATCTCATTTAATTCTATGAGTCATGTATTATCACCTCTATTTGGTAGCTTTACATAGTAAGACTTAGAAAAAATAAATAATTTTCTGATAGTCACAGAGAAGATATATGACACAGCAAGATACTAATTCATATATGTTTGACATCAAAACCCAGCCCTTAAAACCTATATCATACTTGAATACAGAATGAGTATTAGTTACATGACATATGAATATATTTTATCTTCAACCACTTTTAAATCCACAAATCAAATATACTAAGAATATTAACAAAGTAAACTGCATTATTGAAATAGAGTTAAAATGAAATCCTTTAAATGCGTACTGTAAACTGAAGTCTCCACTTCATGAACTTTATGAATCAGAAGATGCAACAAAGATGAAGATATCAATGCAAAGGTTCAGAGCTAATTCCATGTATATATCCACCAAATACTCTACAAAATGATTCTTCAAACCTTATGCTCAATGAGTCAAAAAATGCCCTTGTCATTATATTATTGTGATGATGTGCTACTGAAAAGGTCACAAAGATATAGTAATGGGTTAAGGATAGGAGCCTACGTGCTAATCGCCATGTCTCGCTTCTGGACACCTGTCTGCTTGTTAAGAGTTATTGCTTGACTATCACCCATGGGAACCTAACATTTTAACGTTACGCTTTCTGCTTCTGTACCTCTTGCTCTCACAACCCACCTTTAGGTTGACAGATAGTGAATAGAATGATTGATAGGATTTAGGGCTTAAAACCCTTGTACCCTTATGTTTCAGGGCTGCTCCTTTGGAAGGACAGCTGCTGGCTAATAAACTGCCTCTACTATCAGAGCACTCAGGTTGAGTCTGGTTATTCCGGTCACAACACTATCATGTATGAAACCTATTTTGTTACCAAAACTCTTTGTCTTTTTTAATGTAATTAACCAACAAGGGGGCACCACATGTTTTCTACTTAATGAGTTATAAATAATTTCATAAAATATCTCCTTGTACTTGTTTACATATTTCATTTTTGAGGTGGTAATTTATTGAGTGATACATTTGTCATACTGATATTTCATTTAATGTTGGTTAAATTAGGTATAGGTAAAACAATTATTACTGGAGCAGAATAATGTGGTTAAGATCATGGATCCCAAATCAGGCTAACTGGGTCTGAAATTTAGCTCTGCTTTTTCCGAGCTTTGTCAGCGTGTCCTTGTTGGTTGATATATCTATGTCTCTTGTCTCCTCATCTGTTAAATGGGGTCATGACTGAACCTATTTTAAAGGCAGCTGGTGAGGATTAAATGTTCTAAATAGATATAAAGTACTTATAACAGTGCCTAGCAAATACTGAGAGCTTTTAAAATGTCTTCACTAATTATCATTTGTGATCACAGTTCTGTTCTTTTTTTTGTTTCTGGATCAAATTGAATAATAGAATAAAATTTAATTTTATATAATATCTTGCAAGTAAAATGAAATATTAACTAACTCTAATCCACAATGCAGTGTAACAAAACTTTGATGGAGATGGGTTTTTTTTTTACATTATTTAGTAAAGGTTAGAGGATTATTTTACTTTAATGTACTCTTTCTCTGAGGAACTAAATTTCTTTGAGAGGACATAGAGTTTCGAATAAAAGTAGAAATAACTATTCTACAGAGCCACAGTTTAAACAATAAAAAAATAATAAACTAGCTGAATTACCCATTGGAGAAAACTCTTTCAAAATTTACAAACATACCATCTTTAAAGTACAAAGTTACCTTTAAAATACTGAAGTCCCATCATTGTGCTCAATGAGTTACAGTCAAAAAACTATTGAACTCTGCCAGTCAGTTGATATCACATTGCTGAGTGAGTGAATCATGAATTATTCCTTGCAAGCTAATAAAAGATTATTTCAATTTTTACATAGGGAAACATTTCTTAAAAGATGTAGCCTTTTATACTGCCATGATTAATTGCTTGAAGAATTTATATTTAATGAAATTTCAAACTTACTTATAATGTTTATCAATATTAATTTATTATGGGGAATTGAAGAGATATTTAAATATATTATAAATTAGATATTACTGCACTTACCTATCATTGCATAAACATTCCAAAATTAATAGCTTAAAGGAGCAACATTTGTTTTACTCATGAATATGCAAGTTGAGAAAAACTGAACAGGGATGACTCATCATTTCTCCATTCTGCAAAAGCTGGATTGCCTTAAAGGTCATGACTGGAATCAGCAGAAATCTTGGTTATAGAATTGATGCTGACTGACAGAAGGGACATTGGCTCAGACTGTCGGCCCGAACTGTGAGGCTTCCCAGTGTCGCCTAAACTTCCTTATATGTGTTGACTGGATTTCAAGGCCAACCATCCCCGAAAATAAAGATATGTTAGTGATAGAACTAGTAAATACAAAGGAGCCAAAAATTGCTAGGATAGAAACTTAAACTCTTACTCATTTCCAGCCTCTCCAAAAGCAAATTATGCTAAAATTAAGACTTGACTTCTGACAAAATTAAATCCACTGTATTGTCCCCTTCCCTTGATTTGGGTGGTATAAATATGAAGCCTAGTTATCACTCTAAACCCTTTAGTCAAGAACTCAGAAAAACTTCAGGCAATGCTTTAGAGACTTCCAAATAGACAAAAGCTCTTTAAGAATCCTAAGCCTGTGCTTTGTAGATCCTCTCTTTTAAATAACAGCTCATTTGAATTATAAGTACATTGTCCTACACAGCCCCTTAACAGGGACTTAAGCAAGAGGAGACTCATTTCAAAGAAATTGGTAGAAGTGTTTTTTTTAATCCATTTTATAGAATGGGCGTGGGAGTTGGAGGGATAGGTGCTCAGTCAGAAAACTAGTCCCAAACTTCAAATCAAGCCCACTGAGTATTTTTGTGAGTAAAGATTTGTAATCACTTTGCCACACTCATTTAATTGTGGATTGGCTTATGGCTGTTTTTGTGATACAAGCAGAGTTAAGTAGTTGTGATAGAGAACTGTATGACTACAAAAACAAAAATATTTACTTTTGTTTCTTTACAGAAAAAGTTTGCTAACCCTTAGTGCAGATTATTTATTAATTCATAATAGTTTCCAAAGCAATTGGATCAGCTTAGCTTTAAAAGATCGGAGACAGCACAAAATGGAGAAAGGCTTTTGGACCCTCCTACTTCTCTAGACAGTAAGGCTAAAGAAACTACCAAACCATAAAGAAGATATGTTTGTATACAGGAAAGGGTTATTCAGAGGATGAATGAAAGGTTCAGAGGGTTGAGCCAAGATCTTTCATTAGTATATTCCCAGTGTGCTGTGCTCTAATTAAATAAAGAACAACACGTGTCTGACTAAATTTCAGAATTGATATGGGTCACTGATGTCCTCTATGTCTGTCTGTCTGTCTGTCTGTCTGTCTGTCTCTCTTTCTCTCTCTCTCTTTCTTTCTCTTGGACGTGAGGGGGTGAGGAGGGTTAAGTATCTAGAGCAGTTATAGCTATTCCACCAGTGTATGTTGTGTGTATGTGTGTTGGGGGAAGAGGGTGTTATAAAATACATGATTCTTTAGATCACAGATCTTCCAAGAGAGAAGGATGTTACTCAAGCTGCTGTGCTGAGAAAACTCATCCACACCTGGATCTGACTTAGATAACAGGGTCCTAAACCTCTAAGATAGGTTTAAGGATTTTATAGGATAAGACTTAAATGGATTTGAGGAGAGTATATTCTGCATGTCGACAGAATAGGGTTTGTGTGTGTGTGTGTGTGTGTGTGTGTGTGTGTGTGTGTGTGTGTGTGTGATAAGAGATAAAACTGGCAAATTCAAATTTCAGAAATAACTACAAGAATATTTCCAACAGCATGTGGTCTTCCGGACCCTGCAACTTTCCTATGAGGAGATGGAATTTATGTCCTCTCCTTTGGAACTCGGGCCTTTATAACTTCTTTGATGAATAGAATGTGAGTAGAAAGAACACTATGTGATTTTCTATGCAAGGTCATAAAAAGTGAAACAGGTCTGCACCACTTCTCCTTTTTTATGAACCTGGACAGCCCTAACAATACTTCATACTGCCCCGTGAATGTAAAGTGCCAGCTGTCACCAGCTCCTCTTCCACAGAAGAGACTAGGAGAGACTGCTCTGTTCACTTTCTAACCAAACTGAACTCAAGGTGTCTCTGGCTTCCCCAGAGGCTGCCTGGTTGGTCTAGGTGAGACCAGATGAAAGCCCAAGGAGTTGATTTTGACTAATGAGAGGCAGCAAATTATTTAATTTTCCCTTCTCTCATGATGGATTATTCTGGTGGGGAGAAAAAAATTTTTTTTTTCATGCATTTTCTCTGAAGACATCTCAAGTGACCAGACTGAGAGCTTTGAGTTCTTGCAAAGCTATATCCAGCTCAGTAACATTTCTTATTTTCATTTGTCCTATCTTCTTGCTTTATTTACATTTCCTACTCTTATTCTCTATGTTTGTACCACTTCCAAGAAATTTTAGCATATACATTTTGGTTCAAGATTTATTTCCTAGGGAATCCAGGGCAAGAAAATACTTTTATCTTTAAAAAGCTGAAATTTAATTGAATATGTGTGTCTATATATAATATATGAAATGGCAGTTAAATCAGGAAATACTGACCTGAAATCAAAATTACTTTAGTTGAATCTCTACACTATCAAATCTATTAGACCTGATTCAGTTTTACTTTTATGAAATAATGATAACTCCAATTTTTCATCATTTGCCCCTAAGGGATATTAAGTGAGATAATCCATTTGAGGCACATAGAAAATTGACTGCAATATAATATTTAAGCAAATTTTATATTTATTTTTTACCATCACTATAGCATTATTAATATTATGGAAGGATCATATTCTATATGCAGTCCTCCTATACAGCAGTAAAACTGATGAGATTATTTTTAGAACACTTATCAAAAGTAATGGCTTGATCTTGATGATACATGCTTTAACAATTAAATTAATCACAAGCTTAAATACATTCATTTATATGTTCACCTACTTGAAATCCCGTAATATACAAGTTGTTACTTAATATTTTAATACTTTGTTTCTGTGTATTATAGTATTCATGGTTTTATTAAACTACATGAATAATAACTGAAGATAATCATATATTTAGTTATATATTTAATCAATGCTGATTTTTGCTTCAAAATCATATTTTTTATAATAATCTCAACTAAAACTTTTTAAATGCAATGTGCAAACCAAAAACTAAATTATTTTTAATTTACTGATTAGATTTTTTATTAAGATACTTTTCTTCTATGACCTTGTTTTTTTAAAAAAAATCAGTTTTTCATTTTTTCATACAATTAGTAAATCTTCTTGCTTATTTTAGATCCCCATTTTATTCAGTTAAATTATTCTGGTTTATGAAACAAAGATTCATTTCTTACTCAAGTCACATTCCCATTGAGACTCCAAAGTGTCTGTTCCATTTGCGTTCACTCAGAGAATTAGTTTACCAGTGTATTTCTAATTTGGTCGAAGTTGATCTTTCACAAAGAGAAAGTGACTTGGCAAAACCACATGTTGAACACTTTTAATTAACCAAAGCAAGTTATATCGCCATTTCTGAGTAAATAGGAAAGGAATGTACACTCTTTCAGTGTCTCCACAATTCACATGATATGCCTAATTTCAATGAAGCATGCACAGAGAATGGTATAGTAAAAATTTTCACAATTATAAAGTTTACCACTTCTCTATCTACTACGCACAAAATACTTGCAATCCCTTCTCAAGGGTCACAACAAAAGTCCCATTAAAATTCAGCATAGTATCAAAGTCCATGGTCTTATGATAAGATATATATATATGTGTTTCTTCGTCTGCAACCTATAAAATTAAAGAACAAGGTAACCATATATATATTGGGGAAAAGAATCGGAATCATGGAATTAAGATTACTGACTACTTATTTTATCCCATCCTTCAGTTTCAGATGCCTATTTTGAAGTTTTTCATGCTGTATATATAGCTGTGGCAGTGATAAGAGAATGAGGATATAGCCACATCAATCCACGATCTAGCTATGCTGAGCAATATTCAGTGGCTTCTTTTAGAAAGATTTCTAAATAGAATCTTACATGAATAAAGTTCACTGTGTTTGAGTTTTTAGTTTGCTGCCTTGCATGTCATAGGTGGAGTCAGAGACAATTGTTGAATGTTATAAGACCCCTGTTTGCATCATATCTAGGAATAGGAATAAATACTTTGTATTTATTTTCACATTACAACAGGTACTTCCTGTTCTTCCCCTTTTGTACACTACTTCTACTTTTGTTTTCCACAAAGGAAGAAGCAATACTTTATTCAAAAAATAAACATTCCAGAGTCCACCTCTCATTCCAAACTGGTTGTAGAGTCTCAAGGAGTTGTGTAGCATCTGCTACTTTATATTTGTTGAAATTCTAGTTTTCAGGTATAGGACTACATTAGGATGACATTTCATGAAAGGAAAACAATGGGGTTTCATAGAGATTTAGAGTCAGAGAACCCCTAGTTTAAATTGTGATTCTAGTATTTTTGTGAACTGTAACTTTCTTGCTAAATCACCCTGCTCTCCATTTAAGAATAGTTATTGTCCAATCTAAGTTCATGTGGTTTGAGTAAATAAAGTAATGATTCCAGTCATCTGCAACATAGAGAAATATAGCAGGAGGAGGAATAATTAAACAAGAAACACTGTAATTTTCTAAAATACTCCAGCTCATTGTCTGTGATAATACTACCTTCCCTGTAACATTCATATTTTTTTCTATTACTGTGGAGTTGCTTTGAGCCCCAATATTTCTATCCTGATATCTTAGATGAAGTTTCACTAATAGACTATCTCCTTTTGAGGAATTCATTCATCTGAGTCTCCCAAAAGTTTAGAAAACTTTTCTAAACCTCAGTTTGTAGTTACTATGGGAGTTTTCACTGCTTCTTGAAGTGAGTGCAAGCTCCTTCTTTATTGGATAGAATGCAGGTCTTGCTGATATTCCTCATTTGCTAACAAGTTGGGAAAAGATGAAGGTGCCATCTACTGAATGAGTGTTAGGAATTAACAATGATATAGAGAGTCTGGCATTTGTGCTGCTAAAATCTTGACAGCAACAGATTTGAAGAAATTAACATACATAGCACACAAGCTTCACCTAATGACTAGTTTCAGGTGTTACTATCTGAATTTATCTAGAGCTAATTGAAGAAACAATTCATTACTCAAGCCACAAAAGAGTTCGTAAAAATTATTAATTTCAATTTTTATGTATTTTGCTTAAGAAAGTCACTCAGTTATGTCTGATACTTATTCTGTCCCAAGGCCATTTTGTCTTGGTAACAGGCTTTCCTATTTGGGCAATTGGGCAGAAAATGTATTCTGGTGGTCATTTAATGGTTAAAACCAACCATTTTTTGGATGAGAGGGCAAATTAAAATTATCTGTGATAAGGATATCAATAAAGCATCAAATAGGCCACCTGTACACTATCATTCTTTAAATCTTGTCACTGGTTCTTTAAAACCCTTTTCTGACCATTCTTCCAGTGTTATAGGGATATGAAATTGCTTTTGGGGGAAAATAATCAGAAAAGGGTGTGAAAACAAATTATTCGTTATTTTGGCAATATTTTGAAACAGCCAAAAATAAGTTTTAATTCAGATAGAAGAATAGAGATGTCTGTATTGGGTGACTAAATTAATTTACCAGTGGCAAATTCATCCAAAGTTCTCCTTTGTGTTAAGTGATGAACAGATGATTTCCTGACTTATTAAACATTGAACAGGGACCCTGGAAATACCTCAGATTTGTCACAAAAGAAGAAGGTTGTATCATAAAAACAGAAAGACTGAAAAGGAAATATTTCTGTGTATGCCACCATACAGAATGACTGCATGAAAGAATATACTGTAGTGTTCATCTCTTAAGATGTCAGTTTCAGACAGCACAGCGTGGCAAGCAAACCCACTCCCACTCCCACCTTCACATAACCAACTCGGTTTGTAAGATGGTGTAATCTTGTATAGAAAAACACATAAATAAGAAAATAAATAAAAGCCAGAAGCAATATACGAATTAAAAGATTGCAAGATCAAGAGAACAATGAAAAAAAGATATTGGTAAAAAAATTCACAGCCCAAATTCATTCATAATATTTAGAGTTGAGCCAGTGTTTTTATACTAATACCTGGTTGCTAAAACAACAACAACAAAAAAGGAACCATGTTCAAGTGGTAACATTTATAATATTTATATTAGAGCTAACCAAAAAAACTCAATAAAGAATCATAAGTTTCTCAGTAGGCAAAAAATGCTGTTCTTACTTTTTCCCTCCCCCCCAAAAAAAGTACGTTCTATAAAACTGAGATGATTTTGTGATAGACCCAAAATTCAGTCTATTAAATGAAATGAAAATTACAAAACCCAGGCAATTTTGACATAGTGTTTAAATATGATTTAAAACACCAAGTTTGTAGAAGTGAGTTGAAGGGTCAATTTATTACATTCTCATCTTTTCAAAGTGTGATGTCTCATAAAAACCTTATGGCAAAATGGCTCTAAAAGGACATTAGTACTTAGCGATAATGCATAACCATGTATTAATTCTTTCATTCAGCATTTAATTGTGGGTGTGAAATATGCAGAGACTGATGCTGGAAATAAACATATATAACCATATGTTAGAAATATGCCATCATTTAAAGAAGTTTTTGTGGAATGCAAGAGACAAGTAAAAAAAAAATTATAACATTTTGTCATATGTATTAGGATGAAAATATGAAGATTTTTATTAGACCTGAGACTAAGTAGTCTGGGGCTTGGAAAAAGGTATTTGACAGAGTGGTCACTACCTTACTATGTTCTATATGTTTAATTTATGAGTTTTTGCAATTTAGATCATTCATTATTACATCAATCGTTTGTCTTGCTTTTATTAGGTATTAGTGTTTTTCTCATATTCATCTTACTTGTTCCTGTTTTTAAAAATTTGCTTTTAGAATTTTCTTTTAAATTTGCTTTTGTCATTTACAATAACAAAATATCTTAAAGTAAAACAAATATTATCCTATTACCTCTTTCATTGGCTCATAAATGCTTTCATTCAGTACATGTTTACCTTGAGATACAGAGATGCATGAGACAGATCTTGAGTTGTATGACAAAAGAGGAAAGGAAAGAGCCACCCGGTAGAATCAGGAAGTTTTACAATGTTGGTAATACATGTATTGAGTCTTAAAGATGAGTAAAAATTTGTCGTATGAGAAATATGGAAAGATCGTTCCAGGAAAGTAGAGCTGTAAGATAACATGAAAATTTATGTTTTCACCATAATCCCATTTTTCTTACTTATGACAACGTTTTGACAAAGCTTTTTATTCAATATTTTATGATACTGTGGGACACAGACATACCCTTAGTGAAGCCATCATTCTCATATGTCTACGCTGAGGTAATGTTAAAACTTTTTATTTTTAAAGATTTAATTAAGTTTAATACATCTCAAGAATAAAGTTTTTTAAAATTATAATCTTTTAAAGCAATATATCCATTTTGTTGTTAGAGGGTGAATTGGTGGTTTTCTGTAATGATAACAAAATAAAGCAAATCTAGCCTGTTGAATGCATAACATTAAAGGAGGTTATATTTAAAGACCCATGGGCTGATATTACTTATGGGAGTTGAGCAGATGTCAGCAAAATAACACATCTGGGTTCCATTATTTTAAATACATCATGGAGTAGCAAATCATGAATAATGAAAGCTAATGGAATTGATGTTAAAAAAATGAAATATAGTAAAATGAAATACATTGGTAAATACATGCTGGTAGATGCAGGAAGGCACTAAAATACATACTCATTAGCACAGGGAACTTTAAAAAAGGACAAGTTAGAGAAATGTTTCTTAGCTGTCTTATTGATTTGATTGGACAGAGAATATTTCAAGACATTATTAGAAATAATAAAGACTATTTTCTACATTTTTGCCTGGATTCAGCATGAACTAAGTATTATTGAAATATTGGGTGACATATTTTTAAACAGATAAAAATACTGCACATCCTGAAATAATAATAGCTTTATATATTAAGTATCTTTCAGTCTTCTCCATTATGGAAAATATTTTTCCTCTGCTTTACTGTTTAAAACCAATACTTTGTCATTTAATAACACATTTTTCTTCAAAAAAAAAACCTTTCAATTTTGTTCAGGAAGTAGAAAAAGGGTTTTGGTTCTGTTTATTGATTATTTTGTGGCGTCAACATCTTTAATTTACTCTCCTTTCCTCTCTAACTTTCCAGTCTGATCATTTTACCAAAAGAGGTTTGCAATAAACCTTTCCTTAAATTAATGATTAAGAGATATACTATGTATCTTTATTTGTTACATGTTTCAATTAATTCAACAGGTCAGCCCCAATATTTCCTAATGTACTACAGCTCTTTCACTTTTTTATACTGTTTTTAAGCCATCTACTAATTTATATATTATCTAATTGATTCTCTAGGGCAATAAGGGAAACAATATTGTACCAAAGCAACAACAACCTTATTGTTTTTTTTATGATATAGATTTAATTTAATTGCATAAAACATCTCTAGATATACTATAATTTGTTTGGTTTGTAATTTGTGGAGTCCACACTTTCAGGACTACTTAAAATTTTCAGTGAGATTGAGATTGATGATTGCAGATTCCTTGTCTCTCTTTCCTCTTTCATTTATCTATCTCAATGCAAGTAGGTCTTTGCTGCACTCATCATACAATCCACCCCATCTGGCTTTCTCTAGGTAGAATATATTTGCTTAACATTTTTATCCTTTTACCAAATTGTAAAAATCTGTCCTTTGTTAATAGCCATGCATTATACTATGCAACTAATTAGTGTTCTGTGATAAATCAATTACTATTTAGAAACTAATGGCCAGTAAAGATCTTTTAAATCTCTATGCTTCTCTTTCTCCTTATTATGTTTGAATTATCCTGCAAGTCATCTAAAAGCTTTATGTCTAATCTAGATATATTTTGGTAATTAAGTAAATCTTGTAAATGTTTAAATTCCCTTCAGAGTCAGGCACATAGTAGGACTAAAGAATCATTTATTATTAAATGAATGAGTGAAAGTTAAGAGCATTGTATAAATATGTGTATAAAACAAGCACACTTGAAAATCCCAAATTTAACATTTCTGATTCTCAACGTTAGGGAACAAATTTTAAAATAATATGTTACAATTTGTATTTTTGCTAAAACACAAATATGTTTCCTTTACATTAGCTGTTGTTAGCCAATCAGTCTGATGATCTCTCTCTGAGATGCTACATATTTTATCTTCTTTTTATTTTCATACTCAATTGCTGTATTACTTTTTAAAGAAAATAGTCTTAAAAAGCCATTTGCAAATGACTTCATTAATACTTAAGTGAATACATCTAATAAAGTCATGACTTCTTAAATCAGAAAATAAGAGTAAAACAGTTCTTTGCTAACATCTATATGTCATGTATGACCTATGTACCACCTTGCCTGATTACTACAAATAGTTAACATTGTGGAAAAATCGTATAAGAATCTATTTGTTTGCTGGAACTAAAGAGATAAATAATTTTGTCTAGACTTTGATATAAAAATTTTTAAAAATATATAAAAGATATTTTGGATGAAAATTGATGTTATCTCTAATAACATTTTATAGAATGTGGTATTAAGAATGATTTTCTGTGTGTGCTAATTGTAGTGAGTTCTGTCACAATGTGTTTTTCTTTTTAAGTTATGGCATGTTGACATGCTTAGAGTTGATTTTTGTAGTTTTCTTTTAAATAGTTCAGAAATATCTGTATACTCCAGTATAGATGTATACGTTTACATACACATGCATGCATGAACATCTTTCTGAATATTTATAGATATATAAGTATATTAAGCAAATATGACAAAAATTAGCAAGTGAATTTATGTTGTGGGTGTGTTCATGTTCATATTAGCACTCTTTCAACTTTTCTATAAATTTAAATTTTTTCATAACTACCAAATTCAATTTTCTACTTCTGTTGATCCATCCCTACTGCCTGTTAATATTTTTCATGTATCTCTCATAATTTTTTTTGGATTCTCTTTAATGACTGCTTCCAAATTTACCCAAATGATTTCAAGAAACCTAACCAACTGTGATTCATTCTATTTTAGAGGTACTTCAAATTCATGGAGAATGTTTAGGTTGCAGGCATAATGTTCCATAACTTTCACTTTCAGGAAAAAAGAGGGCCCTGCCCATATTTCTAGTCTTCTGTAATTGTTCCTTTTCTTCTCTCAAAAATATGATCAAAATATAAATAAAGAGACTAATTGTTTCTATTTATTTTTAAAGCATTTTTTATTAAATTTATTGGGGTGATATTTGTTAATAAAATTATATAGGTTTCAATTGTACATTTTAATAATATGTCATCTCTTTATTTCATTGTGTGTTCACCACCCAAAGTCATATCTCCTTCTACCATTATATATTTGACCCCCTTTGCCCTTATTTACTTCCTTCCTCCCCGCCTTTTCTTCTGGTAACTACTAAACTGTTGTTTGTGTTTATAAGTTTTTGTTTGTCTTATTCATCTGTTGCTTCAGTTTTATATCCTACATATGAGTGAAATCATGTAGTTTTCCATGTTTTCAGACTTATTTCACTTAGCATTATTATCTCAAGATCCATCCATGTTGTTGCAAATGGCAGTATTTCATCCTACTAATGGCTGAGTAGTATTCCATTCTATATATATACCACATCTTCTTTATCCAATCATATGTTGAAGGACACTTAAGTTATTTTCATGCTTTGGCCACTGTGAATAATGCTGCAGTGAACATACAGATGCATATATTTTAAGTAAATGTTTTCAGTTTGGGGAGTTTTGCCAGGGAGAAAATTCTTCCTGGATTTCTTGATGTTCCCAAATGTTCTTCACATTCCTGGCAAAGGAAATTGGCAAAACTATAATAAAGATAGAAAACATCTCCCTACTTGACCCCTGGAACCATTGCTTACACTTCAGGTTGTGAAAAACTAGAGACCTCTCCTTACACTCCCCAAAGAGAACTTGTTTACATTTTAGAAATAAAGATATGATTTTTCTCTATATATTTACAGAGGCAAGAGGGACAGATATGCCAGCAGACCCTGTGTGTATCTGAATCTCATAATTTTGAGATTATTCTTTTGTGTAGAAAGAATTTACTTTTGTGTAGAAAAAATTTACTTTTGTGTAGAAAAAATTTACAGGTAGACCTCTGCCTCTCATTGTGCTACTCTGTGGGAAATTGGAGTGCGGGGACCTAAATTCTGTTCTGTCTGCTTTTTTTTTGCTCTATGTAGTAAATGCCTACATTTTGACAGAAACACCAGACCTTTCTATGAAGAAGAGACCATTTATTACTCAAAGTAGCTAAAGAGAGTATGTGTGTTTTATATGTGCGTAAATAAATGTGTATACATATATTTATTAACGTTAATAGAATTCTATTAACGTTAATAGGCCAACCTCAAGGTAAATATTAATATATACTATTATCTTTGTGTTGGAATTATATTCTAATACTAAGTATAACATAAAGCATTTGCAGATGTTTATACTCCTTAAAAATATTATTTTTTAAAACTTTTCACAAAAATGATATTACTATATATATCACTGATATCATTTACTTATCATTTATGTAGTCAGTCCTCTATTTTAAATTCAAATAAATGTAGCTACATTGGTTATTTATTAGAGACTGGAAAAATATGTAGTAAAAATTAGGAATATTATGAAGTAATCTACAAAGAAAATCAAATTGATAATTATTGCAGATTGAGCCTAATTCCTTGATTGCTTTTTATTTAATAAGTATAATGCTTTTATACTTAAACTTATATTTTTAGATTCTTCCTAATGCGCCATTAGCTGTAGAGAACCTGTAAGATTCTTGTAAAAATTGAGTGCACCATTATTTTCTTGAACCAATCCTAATAATAATTGAAGTTTTAATATATTTGCAAACAACCTCTTTTTGCATTTTTCTAAATTATCTTACCTCTAGATTCATGGGTCAAGGTTAACCTGATTTTTGTAGGGACTTACCGAAATCATTAAAAATAAGGAAATAACAATAATATTTATTGAGCTTCAAGAACCCATTTTGCTTAGCATACAAAAACTTTATTATATGGGGTAATTATTTAATATTTCTTAGGAAAATATTTTATACAATAAAATAATGCAATGGCAAAGCTATTTAATAAGTTCAAAGATCTTCACGAATTCTCATTACATTTATCTACAAATTCAATTATTGTCATACAAAAAATATCGGTTGCCACATCCAGTTTGTCAAAAATAATTTAATTTAAAATCTATTGCTGAAAACAGTTTATTAGTTTCTTAAAAAAGATAATCATGCAACTACCACATGGCGTAGCCATAGCACTTGGGTTTATACCAGAAACATAAAAATGTATGTCCACAAAATATCTGTTCATGAATATCCATAGCAGTTTTTTTCATCAAAGCCTAAAATTGTAATGAGTCCTGATATCTTTCAACAGGTGAATGGCTGAGCAAACTCTGGTACATCCATGTAATGGAATAATACTCAGCAATGGAGAAGGAACTATTAATATGCACACCAACACGTTTGTCTCTCCAGAGTATTATGCTAAATGAAAAAAGTCAATCCCCAAAAGATTTATACTGTATAATTTTATCCACATGAAAATTTTGAAGTTATAGAATAAATAGAGGCCTGGAAAATTAATGTTAACATTTTAGAAAAGGATAATTTATTGCTAAGAATTTTCCAAACCTGCTAATGTTCTCATGTAAATCTAAAGCAGTATAGGTAGAGCAGTGATATAGTAAGTAGTTCTGAGAGTAATAACATCAAAAGAGGCCCCAATATTAATAGCACTAGAGTGATCATTATACCTATATTCAAGAGATTACAATCTTAGAATACTTGTATTCATTAATAATCACTCGTGTTTCCTAAAGTTAATTTTTATTTAATAGCAAATTTTTATTAATCCAAGAGATCAATATCAGAAAATATTCTCAATTGTGACTTCAAAATTAAATTATTACCGTCCTTTTTCACTTCTGTTTTTCTGATGCTTAGGACTTCTTTATAAAAGAGACCTTTCCTGAATGTTTCCAAAGGACACATGGGAAACATGTTGGTCTTCTTGCTTAAATAATTTCCCACAGAGTATGAACTTAGTTGGGACAGCCCAAATTAGTATGCATGGTTGTCAGTGGACCTTCATCACAATGTTTCCTGATGATAGCAATTACCAGTTTGGGGGAGTTCCAGAATATCTATAACTCTTCTAATTTAAGTTTTATAGGATAGATTCCTGTTCTCAAAGATGTAGCCCTGATTTTAATTGAATTGATTGGGTAATATGTTTGAAGTTGAAATAGACACATTTTATTACTCTTACATCTTGATATAAACACACTGAATTAAAAACTTAGAATTTCTCAAAAAAGGATTAGAACAAGAAACTTAGTGCTGGGTGTTCACTATCAGATTAAGTTTGGAGATGGTCCTGAGTGATTCAGCATCCTTGGAATTAGGTTTAATGAAGGATTTGGAAATTAGAGAAGGAAAAAATAGATATTTGCCATTTTCTCTCATCAGGAGGTAGAATATATTCTCACTCCCCTTGACTCTGGGCTGGCCCTGTGATATGTTTTGACAAACAGAATTTGGCAAAAGTGATACTGCTTAACCTCTGAGTATGGGCCTTGAGAAAACAGCAACTGCGTGGAAAGTCTACAGGGGAAACAAGGATTTGTGGTCAACAGCTCCCAATTCTAAGCCAATGGCTAACATCACTTGCCAGCAAAGTACAGAAGTCATTTTGAACCTTCCAGCACAGCTGAACCTTCAGATGACTGCAGCCTCATTAGACATCTTATGAAGCAGAAGAATTTCCCAACTGTGCCTAATTAACCTACAGAGTCGTTTAGAAATATTAAATGGTTCTTGTTTTAACCTAGTAAATTTTTGGGTGGACTGTTATGTAGCAATAGATAAATAAAAGTGAGGAAAATAGATTTTCTAAATTTTGATAGCTCCTTTTACATAATTACAGATATACTTGCTCAATATGGATCACAGAGTTTCATAGTAGACAAAAAGTAGGAAAAACCTAAAATAGAAATAAGCAGTGTATTCTCTCATAAGTAGCCAATGAACCACTCCTTCTGGTGATAGAACAAAGAAAATATAAGGGTAGGAGGAGGCAAGAAAAGGGCACTTTTTGAAACACACAGATAGGTTTACCTACTCATTCTCCTCTTCCTCTAGCCTCCTGCCTAAGGACAACAGAATGGAGAGGTATTTCCAGGCAACAAGGGAATTATTTCTGCATGACCCCAGGGAGTATGAGAGAAGATAAGAGGGCAGATGAACAAACCTGGGGTCAAATAAAGGAGACTATAGGAAGTGGAATCTCATCATCAAGAATTCTGGCTGAGGGAGCAGCAGATGCCAGTACATACACAGAAGCTAGATGTAACCTGTAACCATCACCAGCAGATTCAGTTAGGATATAGATTAAAATTTAGAGAAGCTTAGATTTGCCTAATTTCATTGCTTATTTTTTTTTCCTTTTGTGACTGCACCTTTTGAGTTAATAAATCAAATGTTATGTTCTATTACAATATTTTATGTAATAATAAAAATTAGAAAAGCTAAACATCCAATATTATGCAAATTATAAATTTTAAAATATTTTAAAACTATATATATAGTTAAGTAAAAATAATAACTATATATAGTTATTATTTTTACTTAAACATTTTTCTTACAAAAGGATTAATGTTTGAATAAGTACAACAGATGATAAACTGAGGATAGTCATAGTTACTTTACAAAAAATGAAAATTCTTTTCCACTGTGAACACATGCAAATAGACAAAATAAGCTTTGGATTATATATTAGAGTTAAAATTATATTTCAGTCTAAACTTTTTAAATGTAATTATTTTAGAACTGGAATTATTTTAGAACTGATTATATATTAATATATTACAGTTCATATGTTAAATTTAAAAAAATTGGTTTAAATTTTATAGATTTCACATGCTAAGCCCTGATATTATTTAAACTTAATACTAAAATAATTTTTGTAAAATATGCATCCTGGTAGAAAGAAATGCAGATGGCTTTGTTTAAAAATCTATGTCATTAGAGACGTGTTCCAGATTGACAGTAAAATGTGTTAATAGAGTCATAATTAACTTCTGTGAACAAACAGGAAAATTATGGTAGCTATGTCAAGGACTGAAAAGAGTTTTCATTGTTTATTAACTTTTTTTGCATGGGGTATCAATGAGTGAGGATAGTATGTGTGCATGAATGTGCATGTACATACATAAGCATGTATATTTTGCCATAGTTGAAAAAAGACTGCTTTCCTAATTATAAATGCTTTATTTAACTTGTCCTTGCTTCTTGCACATGGACTTTTTACCTAATATCCAATAAAAACATATTGCTATCCATAAATTTCAGTTTATCATGTTTAAAAACATAATAATATCTCAAGTGTATTTGAGAATTAAAAGTTGTCTGACAATTATATGTTAGGAACTCTGCAAGCCCCAAATGTAAGATAACTGAAGGTATAAATTGTGGCATCATTTGTCCCTCTAATAAAGTTGATATTTGTCACCATTTTTAATCTAGAATATTTAGAAATAAAACAAAGAGTGTTTTTTAAAAATGAATATTGCTCATAAACATGAGTTTTTGTCTGAGCAAAGATATAAGCACACTTGAACAACTAAATTTGGGTATGAGAAATACTTTTTGCTTCTAGCCGTTAAAGAGTTGTGAAGCCTAGACTCTGTCTTACCACAATGTACAGCAACAACAATAGTAAAAACTGGACAAAATATGCAAAATACCTCTTTCCACACATTGAGAAAAGGCCAGCTATGTACTTCGATCAATGAGGGTAGTAATCAAACATGGTAAATGCTAGTTACCCTGTCTTTCTTTCTTGAGTTCTTCTCAAAATCGCAATGCCACATTGGGCATTGAATAGAATAGGAAAGTTTTGTTGAGTAAAGAATTCAAGGAAACTAAAGTTGTTGAAATATGAAAGCAGAATGCTGGAAGTTTTCTACTCAGAAAACTTGAAGAATCTTCATAGAAAATCACTTGACTCTTTGGCTGAATACTAACCTGCACATGTGTAAGGTGAAATTCTGGGAGGGCCGTCAAAAAGAGCTGCTGGGGAAAAGCAACTGTAAGCTGAAGAATCAATTTCCAGATGCCACACAGGACAGAAACAAATTCTGATCAGCCAGAGGAGAGATATTGTAGATATGTGAAAATTTCAATAGAAACCTGAGGTAGCTCACATTTAAATAGTGGTACTAATTAGCCTTAAAGGTTAGAGCTATCCTATAGCATCTTTAGAGTTTTATATGTTTAAGATCATGTCTGCAAACAGAAATAGTTTTATTTCTTTTTTCTTATATGGATGCCTTTTATTTCTTTATTAGAAACAATAAATGGATTTAATAAAGTTAAAGATACAAAATCCACATGCAAAAATCAGTTATGTTTATATGTACTAACTGCAGATTAAGAGACGATCCTATTTAAAATAGCATCAAAAAGAATAAAATATTTAAGAATAAATTTAACCAAGGGGGTGAAAGACTTGTACAATTAAAACTATAAAACACTGTCTATGGCCATGCTATCCTGAACAAGCCTGATCCCATCTGATCTCAGAAGCTAAGCAGGGTTGGGCATGATTAGTACTTGGATGGGAGACCACCTAGAAGATCAGGTGCTGTAGGCATAAAAAAAAAATACAAATAAATAAATAAATAAATAAATAAGGAATTGTAAGCTGACAAAGTCCTTGCAGTCTGTGAGGTAAACCAAGGGTTGCCTCACCTAAAAAAAAAAGGAAGGAAGGAAGGAAGGAAGGAAGGAAGGAAGGAAGGAAGGAAGGAGAGAAGGAAAGAAGGAAAGAAAGAAAAAAAGAGAGAAAGAGACGGAGACAGAGAGAGAGACAGACAGACTACAAAACACTGATGCAAGAAATTAATGAAAATGCTACATGGAAAGCTATCTCACATTCAAGGAATGAAAGACTTGGTATTGTTAAAATATGCATGCTACACAAAGCTATCTACACATTACTACAGTCCCTATCAAAATTACAATGATTTTTTTTTTATTTACAGAAATAAAGAAAAATAACCCTAACATCCATATACAACCACAAAGGACCCTGGATAGCCAAAATGGTCTTAAGTAAAAAGAAAACGCTAAAGACATCGCACTTCGTGATTCCAAAATTTATTTTAAAACTACAGTATTCAAAATAGTATGGTACTGGCATAAAGACAAACATTTAGAATAGTGGAACACAATAGAGAGCCCCAAAATAAATTCACACATATACAATTAACTGATCTTCGACATGGTGCCAAGAATGCACAATGGGGAAAAGACAAAGTCTTCAACAAACGATGTTAGGAAAACTGGATATCCACATGCAGCAGCAAAATGAAATTGGACACTTATCTTGTATCATACACAAAAATCAACTCAAAATGGATTAGAGGCTTAAATATAAGAGCTGAAATTGCATATTGTAAAAGAAAACATAGGTATAAAACTTGATGACATTGGTCGTAGCAATGATTTTTTATATATATATATAACACCAAAAGTGCAGGCAACAACAACAACAACAAAAAAATTAGAAAAGTGGTACTGCATCAAAATAAAAAGATTCTACATAGTAAAAGAAGGTAAAGGTAAATGACTGAATGGAAGAAAATATTTTCCAACCATGTATGTATAAGTGGTTAATTGATATCCAATATATGTAAGAAAGTCTTAAAACTCAATAACAATGAAAAAAAACAAATAATTTGATTAAAAATGAACAAAGAACATGATAGACAGTTCTCCAAAGACATACAAATGGCCAAAATTTATGTGAAAAGTTGTTCAGCATCACTAATTATTAGGTAAGTGTAAATCAAAACCATAATGAGATCATCTTACTCGTTAGGATACTTATTGTTTGTTAAGTGTTGATGAGAATGTGGAGAAATTAGAACCCTTATGTACTATAGGTGTGAATTTAAAATATTGTTGAAAAAGGTTGGTTTACTTTTGCGGTTTAAATTTTTGTTTTTGGTATGTGTCATGTCTTTTTTTGTCTCTCTGTTCTTCTATTACAGTTTTATTTTTCTTTAAGAGAATGAGGACTAGTGTAACATTTTAATTTCTTGAAATTATTTTTTCTATATTTGTTTGAATCTTTTTTTATAGTGGTTGATCTTTGGTTAAATATGTATTTCTTAATTTTTTCAGATTATATTTCAGATTTATACTAACATATATCTAGTAAATATAGAAATGTTATTCCCATATAGCTCAATCCCTCTTTTCCTTTTATTATACTAATATTATTATAAATATTACTTGTACATTTGTTGCAAACAAATAATATTGGTATAATTATTTATATAATTTTATACCAGCAGAGATGTTCAGATTAGAGAAGATACTTTATCAAATTAACTTTCTTATTTATTTTCTGTTACTCTTAATTGCTTTCTGTATAGTTGAGTCCCCATCTGTTGTCATTTTTGTCATTTTCTTACTCTACCAGCTTTATTCAAATATACCTTTTTGTGCTTTATTTTTTGACAACAACAACTTGTTATTGTTGAATATATTACATGTCTATATGGTATAGTCTCGACAATATAAATTATATACATACTGTTTTATACAATTTTTTTTTTTAGTTTCCAGTTAATTGGTATAATAATAATTAATGCTGCAGTAAACATTATTGAACATACATCTTTGCATATAATCATTATTTCCATAAGATAAATTTTTACAAGTTGATTTCTGGGTAAAAAATTATCAATGTTTTTACAGTTTTAATTATTTTTTCCAGATTTTTCTAATAAGTGTCATACCACTTTACTATTATTTTTTTAATTAATTAAATTTTGATGACATTGGTTAATGAAATCCAGTAAGTTTCAGGTATACAATTTAACAGTAAGGCATATATATATTGCATTGTGTGTTCACCACCCATAGTTAGATTTCTTTCTATCACCACATATGTGACCCCTTTTATCCCATCTGCCTCCCCCTTACCCCTCCCTACCACCCTCTGGCAACCAGTAGTCTGCTGTCCATGTCCATGAGTCTCTGTTTGTTTGTCCTGTTTATTTGTTGCTTTTAGGTTTATATCTCACATATAAGTGATATCATGTGGTTTTCAACTGTTGCTGTCTGGCTTATTTTGCTTAGCATGATTATCTCGAGGTCCATCTATGTTGTCACAAATGGCAGTACTTCATCTCTTCTTATGGCTGAGTAATATTCCATTGTATATATGTACCACAGCTCCTTTATCCAGTCGTCTACCATAGGACATTTTTGTTGCTTCCATGTTTTGGCCACTGTGAATAATTCTGCCATGAATATCGGTGTGCAAATGTCTTTTCAGATATGAGTTTTCCAGTCTTTGGGTAAATACCCATTTGAAGGATTACTGGATCACAATTGCTTTTTAAATTAATTAAAGAAAGAAATATATACTTACACAATATATACTGTGTTTTATAATTATATAATTGCCTTTACCAATACTGTTTTTTTTTGTTGTTTATATGGAATTTATTTATAGTTTCACATCACTTTCTCTGGAAAATGTTTATTTATTTTTTCTTTTGTAGCTCAGATCAGTCAGCTTCAAATTCTGAGGATGTCTTTATTTTCAAAATATGATTTTCTAGGTATACGATTTTCAGTTTACAGTGTTTATTTTTTACACTTTATAAATGTCAACTCACGCCTTCTAGCTTGCATTGTTTCTGATGAGAAGTCATTTTTTAATTTGATGCTTTCAAGATGTTCTCTTTGCCTTGCTCTTTCAACTATTTATTTTTTCTATGATGCATTTGGATGTGTATCTTTTTTGCCTTACTTGGAGATCATTGAGCTTTTTAACTCTTAAATTAATGTTCTTAATTAGATTTACAGAGTTCCCAGCCATTAAATCTTTAAATATTTTTTGGTTCATTTCACGCTCTTCTTTCCTCCTGGAACTCCAATTACACTTATTTAGTGGCTTAACGATATCTCATATTTCTCTAAGGATCTATTGGTTTCGTGTAATTTGTTCTCTGGTGCGTAGTTTCTGTTGACCTATCTTCAGGTTTGCTGATTAGCTCAATTCTATTTATCATCTCTAATATTTTGTTTGTTGTTCATATTTTTTTAGTCTGGAGTTTCAGGATGTTTTTTAAAAAATTCTTTGTCTTTATTAATCTGCTTTATTAGATTACACATTGTTGTACCTGTCTTTACAAAGTATGGCTTCTTTTAGTTATTTTACATAATTATAATAGGTTCTTTGAAGTATTCATTCATCTGCTAAATTTGACATGTAGGCTCTCTCAGTGGCAGTTATTATTGCTTGCTTTTTTTCTAGTGTGTGGTTTATATTTTCCACTTTTGCTTCATTTGTCCTACAATTGTGTTGACATATGGACATTTTAGATACTTCTTTGTAACAACTCTAGATTGTTGTTGTTGCTGATTATTTATTTTATCATTTTTCAGTTTTTTTTTTTTTTTTTTTTTGCTGGACTACTTCAGTTAATCCTCCAGAATGTCCACCCTTGATATTATTCCTCAGAATGCACAGCCTTGGGCATGCAATGTTACCCTGGAATTAACAATGGTTTTAGCACAGCTCTTTTCCATTGTCTCTTTCTCTTTTATCTCTGCTAAGATGTCTCTTCTGATGCTATTAAATGCAGTTGATAGCCTCAACTAATTTCCAGCTGATGGCTCTATTTTCAATAATGTCCTGGGTTATAAATAGCTCTACACTCTGTTACAGTTAAATTCAGGCCCCTTTGCAGGGGGTAAACTTCAGGTCTATTCTTGAGCCTTTTTCTGACCCCAGGAAGACTCTTCTTTTAGTTGTCTCCTGTGTTTATTTCTGGTCTGAGGTTTAACTTGTTGCTCTCCTGTAGGTACAGCCCCCTTTTAATTACCTATCAACAAACTCTCCATTGTTTCCAACAGCACCCTTAGGTTTGAATTTCTCCATAATCTGTTCTGAATAAACTCAGATCCCTTAAAAAGAATTTAGGAGCTCATGGTTTTTCTACCTGCGTCTCTCTCTGGGCACTGCTCCAGGATGGAGCATGAGGACAGTGGTTCACTTTTCTTAGAGTGACACTCTTGCTTTATAAGAAGAGTACTGGATAGGAGGTAGCCTCTGATCTTCTAGGCTTTTCTATCCAGGCATAAGACCTCTACCCTATAACTAAGAGAGATGAGAAGGCCATTTGCACTTATTTAATGGCTTAGAATGCTTTGGGTAGAGCTTCCCATTAGAAACTGGGGACTGGGTGGAAAAAGTAGCCCCAGAACTCTCAATAGTTCTTACTTGGAATAGAGGTTCAGAAAGCTAGACATGATGAGAAATTTGGGGGGCCTGGTTCTCTCAAGAAGATAGCGTAGCCCTAGAATGAGACCTACATGGAGAAAGAGACTTTTTTCTTGCCTGCACTGACTTCAAGCAGAGGTTTATCATGCTGAGCTTTGAAGGGAGGAGACAGGTCTTGGCTCAAAGGATACAGACACTGGCTAATTTTATTCAAATTCAGTAGATTTTTCTGACTAAATATTTATTAACTTGCTGTATGACCATAGGGCATTTTTCAGATACTTTAATTTGTTTGTAATAGGTAAATGTGTAGTTATGGTTGTTTCGATGCATGGGGTGCCATGTAACTATCATGACAATAGCTAGAGGTTACTCTGTAGGATAAAAATATTTTTAAGATGTCAGTACCATCCATCCCAAATCAGAATTTTTGTATGTGTGTGGGGATTGACAAATTAATTATAAAATGTATGTGTAATATCATAATAAATACAACTGGAATAGTAAAAAAATTAAATAAGTACATAAATAAATAAACCTTTTAAAAATAACAAAAAGGAAAAAGTTAGAATTATGATATTACTCAATTTCAAAACTTGCAATGAAGTTCCAGTACTCAAGGCAGTATATTTTTGGAATAAGCATAAATATAGATCAACAGAAGTGGATAAATTATTCAGAAATAGACTCACAATGTATGGTCAATGGAGAATTTGTAGACATGCCAAGGTAAGTGTTTTCAATAAAGTCACTAGAACAAATTAATATCCATATGAAAAAATATCAATTATTGTCTCACATACAATACAAAAATTAATTTAAAATTTTTATAGATCTAAATGTAAATGCTAAAATTATTATACCTTCTAGAATACTACACAGGAGATTTTAGGTACCTTGATATAAGCAAAGATTCATGACAGCTCTCTCTCTCTCTCTCTCTCTCTCTCTCTTTCTCTCTCACACACACACACACACACACACACACACACACACACACACACACACAAAAGAAACTTCTGTTATTCGAAAGGCACTTATGAAAATGTAAAGGTACGTTGTGTATTTGGCTTCTTAGCTCCTCATAATTGAGTTGTAAGGATTTCCTGTTATGAGAAAGGAAGAAGCTCTTCTCTAACCTCAAGTTTCTTTTGGCTGGTCGAATAACCAAATAAAGATGAGAAATAAACAAAACAAAAAAAATCAAAATTTAATAAATATATATGTATGGGAACTTTGCATACATGAGAGGGTCAGAGACCCTACATGTGTAAGAGATTCAAGACGCGAAGTGGGTATATATGACATTCTGAACTAAGCATTAGTTAAGGCACCTTGGGACTTCAGAAGGTCATTGCAGAGAGAGCACATGTTTAGCAATTAGTAATTTGCCCTGCCCTATAGATAGATCAAAAAACAAAAAGATTATCTCTGATGATCTTCTGTTATGGTCAAGTACCCTAATTAAAATTCTTTTAGGTGATTAAGTGGAGAGGGCATGGAAGTTTCTCTTGAGCCCACAGCTAAAGTTGCTTTAACTCAAAACAGTTTGTACCACAGAGGCACATTTTGTGATGAGTCGTTCTGTACCTCCACACTATATGTTCTGAAACCAAGTATTTTTTTTAAAGATATATGTATTATCAATCTTCTCACAATCTGTGTGATAAATTATTCAAAATGGTACTTTCTCAAAATTAGAATGTGTTCTTTAAAAGGTGTTCTTAAATGTATTTGTATCAAGAATTCTTAAACTCAGTGCAGACAAAAGAAAATACCAAAATAGACACTCTACATCATGAATATAGATGTTTATAATTAATAGCCCTAAACCTGGAAGAGTAAAACCAACTGTACATGAACTAATGAATAAAGAAACAAATTTCCATATATTTATAATATATAATACTACTAAGCAATTAAAGGAAAAAAAAACTGGATGTATTCAGCAATGTGGATTAATCAATCATAACTGCATTATTGTGAGTCAAAGAATCCTTAAAGTAGTACTTCTGCTTTATTCCATTTATATGGCATTTTAGCTTAGGGCTCAGGGTATGGGAGATTAACTGCAGAAGAAATCTTGTTTTGCTTTGAGGGAACTATTTCTATCTTTATTTTTATGATGATATTAACCTGAAAGTAGTAGGCCAAAATGAGAGATAATGTTTATTTTTTTGTTGGTTTTATTTATTTATTTATTTGTGTGCTTTTAGGTCCCAAAGAATAACTATACAGAAAGTACTGTTTCAGACAGATACCTAAATATTGTTCCAATTAAGAGGTGAAGGCAAGAGATACTTATATGAAAAGTAAGGGAAATAATTATATGAATAAGAGAAAGGAATTTGTGCTAATAAACCAAGGCTATAATTTCTATAGATTTAAATAAGCTGTTATTCTTTAGCTATACTTGGTGGTGCAAATTATAGAGAATGTTCATAATGGTTAGGCCTTGTGATCAGGTCTGCTTTCCTGTTAGCTTTACAAACAGTTTGCAATACAGTGTTGGTTTGGCCTAGTTCAAATGTTAGTTTGCCCAGCTCAAATATTCCAAAGATCTGAGGAGTAACATGCAAGGCATTTATTCTGGCATGGCTACCTAAGCTCAGTTGTAAAATGGCTCCACTTATGTCAGATTTTCACAATGGTTAAATGGTATTTATCAAATGTTATTTGTCAAAATACATAAAATGAGTACATTTCATGTTTTATAAATTATAAATTAAATTACAATTAAAATGAGTGCATTTCACGTTTTATAAATTATATCTCAATGATGATTTGCAAAATGAAATAACAAAAAAAGTTGCTTAAAGAATCAGTCAATGTGAAAATAGCAGTTATTGAATGCCTAACCGTGTCTATGATCACTATGATTTAAAATTGTACTGAGAGAAATAAAAGTAAAGGACCATATAATTCATTTTCAGGGACTGAGTATGCACATAGGAATGAAAATGTTTAAGAATACTTACACAAACATTTTTGAAAAATTAGATACTGAACTTCTATCAAGTAAAGTAATCATGTGATCACTGATGTGTTACAGACTTTCAATTTCTTCTCTCCCTTTCTCCAAATACATAATCTCAATATGAATAAACACAATGGACTCTGTAATTCCAATGTCTTTAAAAATGCTAAAAAACAAATTAAAAAGTTTTAATCTAGACAACTTTCAGGACATAGTTATTCACAGACATTTTTATAATATTCAAAATGTTACCCTAAAATATTTGTCAATTCTAATAAATATAGTGACTTAAACATAAATAATTATTTCAAAAATAAGTCAAAGTATATTAAACTATTGTGATGAAACATGTCTTTCTGAAAGGGAAATCAAAAGATTAGTTTATATTTCAAATAGAATATTTCCCAGTTATTTTATTTATAAATCCTAAGAATTAAGATTTTTTTTTGTTTTTAGTTTGTTTTCTAGATTCAAAAACTAAGAGAGGAGTTTGTCACTGTTTTTTGAAAATCAAATGTTTAAGAACAAAAAGTTGTTCTTACACTGAAGGAGTTAACAATATTAAAGAATAAAATCCAACAGAGTAAATTTGCAGATCCAGTTGGTTTATTGAACCTATCAAGTAGAAAGGCCCTTGAGGTGCTTTATAACAAAATCAAGTTTTTTTATAAGCAGGAGGATGTGACAAGGGAGTCATTAGTAAAAGAAAGGAAATCATCTTCTTTTGCGGGGGGGGGGGGGGAGGAATAGCAAGGGTTTTATCATGCAGATTATCTTACTAGTATGGACCAGTAATTTCCATATTGATTGGTTTAAAATTACACTCCTGAGAGAGACTGAAACTACACTTAGTAATGTTAGTTATTAAATTTTGGTTTCATGATATGTTTTAGCAAAAGTGACTCCATTTTGACCCATTTTGGGTTGTTTGTTTAAACAGAAAATATAATATTCGAATAGAACTTAAACAGGAAAGAAAATATAGTATCCAAATTAAATCACAATTATTACAATTATTGTTGATTATAAGAATCTTCTGTATTTGAAACTCATTATTTTAAAACTTCTGGTAGTTTAGCCAAATGCCCTCATTATAAAAAAATATGATAAAATATATATTGATTTTTTAAAATATAAAAACAGTAAAGGAAAATTGGTACATTTGTTTTTGCATTCAAAATAATAACTGTGTCCTTAAAAAGTATATTTTAAAGATACCTAAGCTTTGAGAATAATTAATTTGCCTTAAATGGAAACACTGGCTTCAAGAGGATTCTTTCAGCAGTCTCTACAGCTGTCTTCCCAACACTGAATACATAAATATCATTCTGGCACTATGGCATACATACAACAGCATTAGCATACTGCTTTATGACTAACAGTATTATTCATTATCTTTTGCAATTAGCTGTGCTTGAAATGAAGACAGCTGTTAAAGTGGAATCTTTTATCATATACATATATTATTAAGTTTGCTTTAAAATGGCAATAAATCTGTGAGTGATTTCTGAAATAGATGAGCTTCGTAAGAAAACAAATATACAAAAAATAAGCATATATTAAACTCTTTCTCTTACTATGCATTTTGCTAAGTATATTATAATAAATTACCTCTAATCTTCACAACAATACTTCAAGTCAGATGTTTTCTGCATTTTGGAGAGGAGAATACTGAAGTGTTAAAATAGAGTTTTTTTTTTTTCCATGTTTTAAATAGCTAGTAGTGGGCAAGACAAAGATGGATCATCAGATCAGTCTGACTTCAAATATGTAAAATGCCCATCCCTTCATCCTCAATGCTTCTTTCTTCATGAATAGCCTGAGTGCTTAAAATGAAAAACTGGGAAAAGAAAAACAAGAATTCAAGGAAATTAAGAATGCTGCTTTATTGATAAAAATTGAAAATTTATGAGATTTTGAAGTCTTTCAAAACCTGTTAATATCTTCTGATATTCTTTTAGAAAACAAAGAAAAAATAAGATTTAAAATTTTGAGTTGAGTATTGAATGAAGAAATTAATGTGTCTACTAGGTAAGTGAAGAGCAAATTAATGTTTTTGTCAAATGTCTGAGAAGTCAGCATTAGAGGAAAATAATGAACCAAACAGTGAAGACAGCAAACACAATTAAGAAAATTAAGAGTAACATTGGAATAAAGAGCTGGACAATAAATAGTGGTGTAAGTAAATAGCTTTGTGGAATAAACATTTGACTTTATGTTAAAGTTATATGATAGGGTTAAAAAATAGGAGTATAATTATTCATTTTTAAGTTATTAAGAATTAGATTACAAGAAAATACAATTTGAAATTTAGAGATTAATACCAAAATTAGACATTGAGTTTAATATTAGTGTGTTTTGGAGATAAGATTTGTACCACAACTTGAAACCTTTTAGTTTAACTGCTATGTTTGTTACTTATAACCTTCTTAATACCATTGTCACATATCTGGGAAATAGTTCATATTATAATCAGTAAAATAAAATATATTTTAAACTGTTTTAGAAATTTAAAAACCTTCCTAATATTGATTTGTGGAAATTTCACAAAGCTTAAATTTGATACAAATGTGGCATAATAAAAAAAATTCAAATACATTCAGTTACAAATTCAAAGCCATTTCATTCTGTTAATAGTCAATGTATATATGTATACCATTCCTCCTGTTTTCTAACTCAGCAAAAAAATAGTACTGGGTTTTCTATGTGACTTATGAAAATTCCCAGAATACCTATGATCCTGCATTAATTTCTATGAATTTTACTGTTCTGAAGTAGGAAATGCTAGTTAGTATGTCAGCTACTCTTTCAGTTTCAAAGAATATTACCATTAAACCATCATTAAAATGTCAAATTTCAAGAAGACTACATCACAAGTAAGGAAACCAGCTATAAATAACATCTTTGGACACTTTGGTGTCTTTCCACAGTGTCAGTTTATTGAGTAGAACCTTCTCAGATAAACTGATCAGGTACCCATGCTCTGTGTGTTGACACACAACATACAGAGAGGGGAAGCACAGAGTCTTACGTGACAGAAAGAAGGGATGAAAGTCCCTAGTTTCTCCAAAGTGAACTTTCTTGACTGGTGGTGCAGATGGTTCCGCAATGGATGCAAGCTGGCGGCTTCAGTAGAGAGGTCAGAGTCTTCTGCTCTCAGGGTACCCATTCATTATGAACTCAGGTCAGGCTTGAGCATCACCTGTCTGAGATATTCAGTTTAATATGGTCTATACAGGTTGGAATCCTTATGCTTATCGGAGGCAGTCATGGCTGATGTTTCTGTGGTTTGGGGTGTTCCAGTCACACCCAAGGGCATTCCAGGTGATACTCTAAAGGAATTCTCCTTATGTATCACTTGGCATTCTGTCATGGCATCCACAGAATCCATTTTGTTAAGTACAAAACATCCTCAATTTATATGCTCTATGCAAAGGTAAGGGCCAAATTATATTAAAATGTAAACATTTATAATGTTTTCTGGCCTGACAAAACATAGATAGTAATATTTTTCCCATATATTAATGACTTCCTGTATATCTAATAGAAAATAATAGTATCTCAATTTAAACTATGTTTTAAATTGTCAAGTTTTTTTCCATCAAATATTAGTCTTAAGTGTGTTAATTCATGACTCATTTAATGTAGTTATGGGTTTTAGCACCATCTTTAATAATGCTGTGAAAATTATGAAAATTCATTAAATCTTACTCTGAAGTTATCCCCTTATATTTGTAATATGTGAATTATTAGGTCGTTCTTTTTAAAATAACTCAAAACTCCTTCAGTAAAATATATGAAAAAGAGGGGAACTCTCGTGGTTTGATACAGCAACATATAGGATTAATTGGTTCAAGTAGTCAGACCTTCAAATGGCTATAATTTGTTGAATGTCCTTAGTCTGCTTTCTGTCCTAGTATAGTTTAGGCATTTCAATTGTTATTAAAACATATATTTTAAATGATAGGTCTCCTTCATCTGTATTTGTGCCATAACCCACAAAATTCTAGATTCAAGGAAGATTATTTTCATGTTTCTTTCCAACTCTGCTTTTTGGCCAATAGTAATGTTTAATAGCTTTTAAATGAAAACTAAAGTAACATTAAATTCACTTCAGTGAACACTGACTAGTGGCCAAGAGTTTGACACACAAAGCTTAAAGAAAAATGAAAATACCAGGAAACAAACATCACAATGGAGTACGAGCCTTTAAATTAGTTGATTGATATGTAGATGATTAAGGGAGAATAGTTAGAAGAGAAAGAGCAGTGATTTATTCACTCCTAAAAAGTGGAATTAAGGTTAATGAGAAATAATTCTTCATCAGTGACCTTGCCAACCACACAGTCCTTGCCAGCTGAGCTTCAAGATAACCTTTCAAATCCAGCCATTCCTCAATATAACCAAAACCACCCTCCCCCAGTTCCAAGCTATTGTCATTTCTCAGATATAGCAAGTAACCTCTATCTTATCTACCTGCATTCATTTAGTCTTCCTCTCTCCAAAACATTTTCTAGATTGTCTAGAGGGTTAATTATCTTTCCCATTTATCTAGATTGAAACATACCTATCCTCATTATTTGATATGTGGCCTTAGCTTTTCAGGGAAGTCTAGGCTAAATGTTCTAACTCTTACAGAAGGAAATCTAAAAGAAAAAAAAAGTAGTTAAAAACCATCAACTTTTACATATTTGTCTGAGATGTGGTCACAAGTCCTACTGTAAAAATTCCTGTAGCTACAATACAAAGAAGTAAATAAATTACCAGCTGGCAAGTGGCAGTGAATGTACAGTTTGTCAAAAATACTACTAATTCTAAGTAATATGTAGAAAAATGTGCTTTAGGAATAACAGTGGTGACCAAATAGTGATATGGCTGTGGAAGAAACAGGAGCCAAATTATGAAGGAAAGAAAGTACTGACATATGTGTCAATGTTGCCCATGTCAAACTATTACTTAGTTTTATGACAGCTAAGAGTGTTTGTCTGCAATGAAAAACTCTTTGTAAATCTCATTCTTAAATCCATAAATGAACAGCAATAACCAGAATTTACCAAGATGACAGTGCTCAGCAGTTCCTTTAGAAGGAGCAATGAAGAAAAGTTGAACTAGTATCAAATCTCATATAGGTATGGGGAAGTAACAGTGGAAGAATGGTTTGTTCATACCTTCTTAAGGACATTTCTTCAAGTTTAATGGTCTCAAATAATAAGAGGTAAAGTCTTTCTTATGGAGGTAAAATTTACATAAATGTACATCTAAATTTATAAATATATGTCCAAATATATACCTAAATATAATATGTATAATTTCTCCCACAAAAACTTCACAGGCTCATAAAACATCACGCTACATTTATTTTCTCAACAATTTTTCTCAATAATTAGTCATTATGGAAGCTCTCTATACCTAAACTGTTCACTTGACTGAGGAACATAGCAGAGTGAATACAAAAGAAAAAATATAGGCACCATTAAAAATGATAAACTTATTTATTAAAATTTGGCTAATAATTTGCATTTAGGCCAATGGAAGTAAAATTTAAAGATAACCCTCAAATTTTTCCCCATATTACAAGAGAATAAGATCCAATTAAAGAATATGAAACAGGTTATCATAGGAGATTTGGGAATGCATAACTAGAATTTAGGAGACATTCTAAGGATGATGATTAATAATAGTAAATGAGATGCACTGAGATGAAAATCAACAATGGATATATGTAATATTGACATAAGATATAGTAATAAAATGGTCATAGGACACAACAATATACAGAATTCAAATAATTAAGTTTGAAGAAGAAAACGAGCAGAATAGACAGAGGTTTTGTTAGCCAAATAATAGAAAGATAAGGAAAGGGAGAGAAAAGAGAAAGGAAGAGGGAAATTAGTAGCTGGATGGAATTTTATACAGAGTAGAAAGGTTAGCACAGTGGAAAGCTCAATGGATTCCTTATCTAGAAAAGAGAAAGCAAACATCTACCATGTATTTAAGTAGAAGCTTTATGAAGACAGTCTTATTTTCTATCTGACAAAAATGTCTGTCATGGTAAATAATGGTAGACATTTGGGGCTAATATCAAATAATATGGATATGGAAGATGAGCATGGGTAAGTGGCTTATTCTTCATGCATGTACTGGACAGATCCTTGATGGCTTTGATTTTATATTCTAGCACAGAAATGTATTAATGAATGAAGAGTTATCCCAGCCAATATCCACAAGCCTATGGTGTAAACAGATCTGGATTGGGACTAATAAATGCATATTTTCAGTGCTCTTCTGAGCTAGTTACAGCTGTCTCGAAGTAATGGCTTATGGAGTTGCAGGCCTCAGATATCTTCATTTATAGTGTTGCTCCCAGAAGCAATAACATTTTCAAGCATTATATAGGCAGTTATACCCATACAATTAGGAAAAAAAAAACTCACTAAAAACAAAATACATAGAATGATTTCATCCTGTATAATTTGTTTAGCTGCTTGAATCCTAATATAAACTGCTTTAAAAGATAATTGGTTCATTTTGGGCATAGTTCACATGTTACTTTGACAAAGATTTTTATATTTAAGCCATATTAATTGTGACTGAGTTGTCAGGAAAATATATGTGTATTTTATGTTGAGGGTCATCAGCTTTCTTTTTAATCCAGTAAACTAGATGAGTTGCCCATTTACTATTTAGAGAATATTATAAATTTTTCATAGGGGACACTTGGAATGAAGAGGCAAAAGACAAAAGGCAAAGGTTTAAACAGATGTGAAAATGTTAAAAGTTTAATACTATGTTGTACAAAGTAATAAAAATATTGAAAATGGACATAAAAATTAGGTGAGCATAATTTTCCAGGAAACTAATGGGATAATGCTTCATGTTCTCTAGGGATCTAATTATGAGCTACTCTGAATAGTGCACCTCAAATATTTACAGGCAGGCTGCTTATATTTGGTTCTTAATTAAAGATTCTCCTGTTACACTCCTTAGAAGGTTTATCAAAGACATATTTCTACACTAACAAGCATACTGTGAAGCCACATGGAGGGAGGCAAAATAAATGAATAAAGAAAATTGAGTTTAAATATCTTCATAGACTGGAAAAGAGAAATTTTTCTATAACTTTTAAGAAAAAAATATTTTCATTTATCTGTCTAGGTTTCCAGTCATATATTTTTTTTATACTTCCCATATTGCACAATCATATATTTTTAAACTCCCAGAACTGTATCTATGGAGATGAACTTTTATCAAAAAATGCAATCTTGGGATAAACCTTATAAAACCCATTTCACTCTTTAGTTTCTATAAGTTTAGTTTCTGTAATGAATGGTTTTAATTAAATTTTCATATAGAAATTTCTAAATATTTTTAATTTATGTGGTACATAAAAATAAATGGAAATGGACATTTTTCTAATTGTATCAGGTTTATTCTAGCAATAATATGATGTCTCAAGAGCATTTTGTCAAAGAAAGGGAACAACACTAACAACCTGGGTGGAATATCATCATATAGTACCCGAAGTTAATGAGGGATCAGTGGCAAGGAATGGGAATATCAGCAGTGGAGAAAAATGCAGTATATTTGAGTCTCAAAACTAAGTCGTTCCTTTCTGTCAGTAGCTTTGCTATGGACTTTTTTGGTGTCTCATTTACCTTTCATATAAGTAACAATTAATATATTTACATCCTTATTTATATATAGGCCAGAATTTGAACAATCTGTTCCACTCTTCTAATATGTTGAGCTAGCCCTTAATGGAGAAAGCTCTCTCACAAAAATATGATTCAGCAAAATAGTCATTCCTCTTGGGTTCTTCTAAATGTACTAAGCATTATTTGATTGGGTTGGAAGAATTCCTGTTGTTTCCATGGCTGCAGTTCAATTATACCTTTCTAACTAGGGTTTGATTTTTAGCAATTTTTTAGCTTTGTATATTATTTATAGTCTGCTGCTTTTCCTTGTATCTCTCTTGTTTTCTAGTATTTAATTATTTAATTATGCATAAGAATTTGCATCACTCTAAAACATCTTTTTCTTTTTTGACTATATCTTGTTCTTTTAAACATTACAAAATATTGTAAACATTATGAAAATATAGTAATATTTAATACCTGCAAAACACTAGTGGTTTCCCATTTATGGGCTAAATATTGATAAGGATTCTCAATATATATAATATTTTGACCTAGACAATAGAAGATTATATAGATGTTCCTAGGGGTAAAAAAAAAAAAAAAAAAAGGCATATTACAGCCATTTATTACCAGTGTTAAAGTGTATATTTTAGGTTATTAAAAAAATTTCAGCAAATTATTGCATGTTCTAAAGAAAAGACAAAATCCAGAGCTATGTACCTAGAAGAATAAAATTATTTGAAATAGCAAAGCTCTTTGCTCTTCACTGCAAATGTCTTCCCAGGGTAGTCTTACAATGGTGACATTTGGCTAAAATGGGACCGTAGGGATACAAACGCTGCTAAATGTGAGTAAAATTTTTCTTTTTAATGTTAACGTGTTTTCTAGCCCTTTCTTATTATTTCGTACTGAAAATAAAAGTTCTCATTTTCTTGATTTCTCTGCCAAGAGGACCTAATATTGTGTTTAATTCTCTGAATGTATGTTACTTGCCAAATGTAAAGATAGAATTAGAATCATAGAAACAAAATGGTAAAAGGCCTTTGAAAGGTCACCAAACATATCTGCCTACTCAAGTAAGTTGGAATCTTCACTAATTTGGGCACATATCTACATTCTGTTAAAAGATCTCCAGGGCAAACAAAATCTCAGAAGAACAATCCCTTATAAATTTCTGTTCTCTTTTTAAGCCACCCCATGCCATTTTCACCAAGATTCACATTAAAAAAACAAAATAAAAATAAAAAGCAAAAAAAAAAAAAATCACTAACTAGTTTCCCTCTCTCCCTTCCATGTCTTTCCGTCCCGCCCCTCCCCCATTATGCACGCTCTTTCTTTCTATCTCTGTCTCTCCTCTTTCTCTCTCTCTCTCTCTCTCTCTCTCTCTCTCTCTCTCTCTCTCTCACTCTCTCTCTCTGTCTCTTTCACATAGATGCACACACTCTTTCACACCCCTTTTCTAAGACGTATTCTGATATTTTCTCTTTACTTTTTCTCTCATGATCCTCTCTTCTTACATTAATTAGATATAGTAACAGTACAGTTCGAAAATCACCTCTTTAACTCATGAATGGTAATTTGGAAATTTTTTGAGGTATATATAGTGAACCTAATAGCTCTATACCAATCTCAGTTTTTATAGCTACCATGATTATGTTAAATGCAAAATGCTCATTTATAAGGGGCAGGACATCAAGAAATAAAAAGGACTTTTCTTTATCCATTTCTTCTGTACATGTTAGTGGCTGGCATTTTTTCAAGTTGACTTTGAAGAGTATCACTGGACAAGGACAATGTTCAATGTGTCTTTAACCACAAAATATATGTATTGTCTTCTCTCTAATAACCTGTCATCATTCTTGTTTAATTCAGAATCAATTACTCTAAAATCAAGAAAGTAGGTGAATGAAGTCTGACTTATACTTTAAGTTGTGTGTGTATGTGTATATTTGCTTTAACTTAATAACTTTGTTAAGAAATATAAATAAGACAATGCATGAATGTTTTAATTGAACACTTATCATGATAACACAAATAAATTATTTTTTTAAAAGTGATATGTTCTTTTGGAAGAGATAATAGTGAAATAATAATTTATTAAACACTTGAAAAATATTTATATACCAAACATTAAAGTCATTTATCTTTCATACCTCTTTTTATTCCTTTCTTTGTTCTTTGTTTAATCTTAAAGAATGATTTGTATTTTGTTAATATTATAATATTACCTTTTTTAAGAGTACCAATTACACATTATTATCTTCTATTTTCTAGAAGAATGGTAATGTTATTAGAAAAATGTAATACATTTGATTTTACTTGACTATAATTGACTGCAGCCCATTTTTTTCCTTTAAACAAAAATCTTACAAAAGGAAAAATAGGCGACAGGAAAAAGAGTATGGTTATATCTGTGCCATGTTGTCTGAAATGTGATTTGCAGGTCCATAGTCAATTTGTTCAATCTAAGGAAAAATTATTAATTATTTAGGAGATGGATTATTTATCTTATTTATGTAATTGCACAAATATTACTTATTTAACTAATAAATTCATCAAAACTATGTTTAGGACTATTCATCTTTGTTTATTTCCTCAAACAATGTGACTATAGAAGCAAAGATATCTTCAATTTCTTGTAAAATAAAAACTTAATTGCTACATACAAGGTTTGAGTTTTTCTATTAAGATGATTATGTTAATAATTTTTCTCATGGACAATAACTGCAAAAAGAATGTGATGTAATTTGACCATTTCACATTTTAAAGAATGTGAACTTTTTATTTTTGACTGCATTTTTCTTTGGATATAGTATTTTGTTTTCTATGGAACAAAAATACTTGGCACACACACGCACACACACACATATATACACATATATATTTAATAAATTACTTTCTTAGCTTAATTACATTATATGTCAGATAAAATTGATTAAAATATATTTTTTAAAATTAAATGAATTAAAGATAGAACTAAACTACTTTTGAAAAAAGTCACACAGTATATACAGCAGTGGCAGATCTGCCCCAGTGCCATGGGCAAATGGACCTGGGATAGCAGCGCTTTCTATTTAATATTGCTCTTTTGGGTTTTTATTGCAAACATATTGATGGATGACAGGAGGATGGTTGCAAGAAAGATTGAGCAGCCAATAGCCTGAATCCTTTAACTAAAGAAATGTGCTGAGTACCACTCCTGTTCTCACTCACTCTGCTCTTTCCCTGTTGATAGCCTCAGCTAACCCGCTTGGCTCCATGGATTGTTTGGGGTAGTAAATAGCTTTTATTCAGTGACACCTAGCCCAGGTCCCCATAAACATGCTCTAGGATAGAAAGATGACTATGTCATTCTCAGAGGAAGCTCTTTGAGACACTCTCCCTAAGCTTTTTATCTGTACCAAGTCAACACTCTTTTGCCATGAGCTGGGTGAAAAGAGTCCTGCCACTGCCTTTTGAGGAGCAGGCTGGAGT